>JAFEMH010003208.1:0-282009 GCA_022495995.1 Adenophora triphylla var. japonica | reverse complement strand
CATAAGAAAAGCTTTGAATTCGTGTAGATCTTCTCAAGGTGCATATAAATACAGGAGATCGGCACATGAGAAGATACGGCTTTTTAGGAGATTTATTTTGAGAGACAAATACTTGGCTCTTCACGTTTTCATATTGTAACTTTAGGTTGTGAGTGAAGGTTGTGCCTTACATCTGAACTCACATCTAGATTTTAGTCAAGTTCTTTGTTTTACGTCTGATTGGAATAGAGTCTACTTGGGAAAGAGAGTCTGTTCTTGTCATAGAAGGTGATTAGAACTTGTTTATTATTTTTGTCTTTTAGTTTTCACTAATTCGTATTTTTGTAAGCAACAAAAGTTTTAATAGTGAAAAGTTTTTGGGCGTAAGCCTAGTTTGCTGGTTTCAAAACCAGTGAACGTATATAACTCTTGTGTTATTATTTTATTCCGCTGCATTATTTGTGGATGTGTGGACAGTTGTGTGACACATTTATACTCACATCCGTGAACTGTTGAGTTGTTTAAAGCTTCCTAGCTACACGAAACTTTCAATTGGTATCAGAGCCAACTCTCGAAATATTACTAAGTGTTGATCCTGATAGTGTATTCACAATGGAATGCCAAAATCATCAAAACAGGCCTCCTATCTTGGATGGCACAAATTATTCTCTATGGAAGTCTAAGATGTGTAATTACATCAAAGGTATTGATGAAAGGTCTTGGATGTGTATTCTTGTGGCCTGGCAACCTCCTACTGTGGAGAAAAGGACTGAATCTGGAACTGGTGATTCTATTTTGGAGGGAAAACCTGAATAAGGTGGACTCTTGATGAAATTCATGCTGCTAATTATAATTCGAAATCAATGGGTGATATTTCCAGCCATGTTTCTGGGAATATGTACAAACTCATCACTAATGAAAGTGTTGCTAAAGCTGCTTGGGATATCTTACAAATGCAATGTGAGGGGATTCCAAGTGTAAAAGCTACTAGGCTTAGAATCTTAATGGATAGGTTTGAAAGTCTTAGAATGGAAGAGACAGAGGATATAGTTTCATATGCTGCAAAAATCCATGAAATTTTAAATGAATGTACAAGTATGGGAGAATCTATCTCAAATGCAAAACTTGTAAGTAAGATTTTAAGGATCTTACCTGAGAGGTTCAATATAAAAGTGGCTGTGATAGAAGAAACCAATGACACTACCACTGTAGGCTTAGATAAAATTGTAGGAATTTTGATTGTGTTTGAGCTAAATCTTGAAGCTCAAAAAAAAAAAAAAAAAAAAAAAAAAACAAGTCCATAAGCCTTGCCCTTAAAAGTGATGGTGCTGTTCCAACAGAACTTGTGGAACTATCGTCTGAAATTGACAAGTATAATCTTGAGGAAGAGGATGTGGCACTTATCTCCAAAAAGTTCAGTTCTATGTTAAAGAACAAGAGAATGAGTAAGTTCCCCAATAGACCTGCTCCCAGTGCTGCTGAAAGGCCAAAACCTAGCACTGAGAATGGATTTAAAAAACCAAACTTTTACAGTAAAAAATCCTCTGATTTTGTGCAATATAAGGCATGTCATGGCTTTGGTTACTATGCCAATAAGTGTGCTAACACACTTAAAAAGAAGGGAATGAGCTTAGCTGCTAGATAGTGAGGATGAAGAAGAAGTGGCTAACATGTCCATTATCAATTTCCATTATGTGTTTAATGCTTTTTCTGCAGAAATCAAAGAAGGAGTTCCTGAAGAAAATGTGGATGTGGTCCTGGATGTGAACACATCTGGTGTCACATCTGACTTGGTGTTTAATTGCTTCTCGGTAAAAGGAGATTCTGATGAGGAGGATAGGGATGTACCCTATAGAATTGCATGCTGATTGGATAAAGAGAATGGAAAAAATTGAGGTACTTGCTAAGGTAAACAAGTCTCTTTCTGATAAATTAGCTGCTTGTGAAGATGAAAAATTCATACTTTCAAAAGAGAATGATGTCCAAAAATATACCATTTCCAAGCTTGAAGTTTTGGTAACCAAAAGAGAAGTTGAACTTGAAAAATTCAAAAATGAATGTGAGAAAGCTGAGAGTACATTTACCAAGTTGAACAAAATTAAAATGAAAATTGATGAAGCAATTTCCATGGGTCAACTAAACAAAACTGGTCTGGCCATTGAAAAAGAAAATTTTGTAAAGGAGGGATGTGAGGCTTCTACTTCAAAAATTGTGGAAAATCCCATTTTTAGAGAAAAGTCTTTTTTTGAGAAAAAGGCATGGAGAAGGCACTACAATTGCCATTATTGCTTTGCTCCTGGGCACATTAGACCCTTCTGTTACAAATTAAAGGCTGATAAGAAATCTTGTTAAAATAATCAGTCTCAGATGTGTGAGAAGATGTATACACATCCGGACACACATCCAAGCAGTGGGTGGCCAAGCCAAGCGCTACCTGCAATGTTGTTTACTCTTCCCTCAAGAGTAGTGTCTCTTGTTCTTGATACTTTTATAGTTGATGCTCTAGGCACATGACTGGGAACCATGCTTTTCTAATTGACTATGAGTTAATCTGTGGGGTAAAGGTGAACTTTAGGGGTGGTGCTCAAGGGAAAATTATTGGGAAAGGAACCCTAGATATCAAGGGTCTCCCAAACCTTCACAATGTGTATCATGTGGAAGGTCGTAGGATTAATCTCAATAGTATAAGTCAGTTATGTGATGATGACTTATATGTGAAGTTTGATAAGAAGATATGTGAGGTGTTTGATGAGTCTAACACAAGCGTCCTCACTGGTTTAAGATCTTCTGACAATTGTTACAAGTTCTGTGACAATGTGTCCTGTTTAAGTTTTGCAGAAGGATGTATCTGCAGATGTGAACATAATCGTTTCCACATCTGAACACACATCCACACAAAGAACTGAGTCTGAAGATAGTTCTTTAGATTCAGAGGGAGAAGTTATTTCTGAAAGAGACCATGTTAGGTCTGTTGATAGCTCTGTCGTTGCATTAGATGCGTTACATTAGGTCAGAAATGTAGTAGTGTCCGTTAGTCGAGTCTACCTTCGGCAATGCCTCCGTTAGTCGAGTCTACCTTCGGCAACGCCTCCGTTAGTCGAGTTTCCTTCGGCAACGCCTCCGTTAGTCGAGTTTATCTTCGGCAACGCCTCCGTTAGTCGATTTTCCTTCAGCAACGCCTCCGTTAGTCGAGTTATCTTCGGCAACGTCCCCTCCTCCATTATTCGAGTCTACCTTCGGCAATGCCTCCATTAGTCGAGTCTACCTTTGGCAACGCCTCCGTTAGTCGAGTTATCTTCGGTAGCGCCTCCGTTAGTCGAGTATATATTTGGCAATGCCTCCGTTGGTCGAATTATCTTCGACAATGCCTCCGCTAGTCGAGTCTATCTTCGACAACGAAAATGCAGTGGGAGGTCCATTCGTTTGATCACTCCTTTTCCCCGCAAGACCTGAACTACGACCGACTTGATTTCCACTTGGGATACGTAGGAATCTTTTCGTTAAGGGTACGGCCATCCGACCGCCTCGGTCACCTCCTCGCCCATCTAGGTAAAAGTTTGCCAGATTGGGATCCTCTCTTTGTTGATGACCCCACTTCCCCTGGAAGTACCGTCGCGAGGGGCTACTGTAAGTGCCCCAATCTGGGTCGTTAATGTTCCGTTAGCCCAAATTAAAGATTTATTATCATCTAGGGGCATTTTGGACATTATTTTGACAATTTGAATGAGGAAGAACCTCTTAGGAATAAAAAAGTGGCAAAGGACCTCGCTGGAAATATGTCATTCCCAATAAAAAAAGAATATTGACCATTTGCAAATATCCAAAACTTCTTTCTGCAAAAACCAGGCACGTTGTTGATCCCATTCGTGCGGATGAGATTGTGCCTACAATCTCATCCACGCGGATAAGATTGTCATCCAGCCAACCTATAAATACAGCCCTTCTCCCTCTATTTAACAAGGCCAAAAAATATGAAAACCTACTATTATTCTGTCAAAATCCACTTTCAAACAACCATTTACACCCTCATAACTCAAATTCCACACCAAATCCAGCTTAAAATCCACTCCAAAACAACTTCTAAGATTTGAAATCCCTCAAACCCTACACACAAACCCAAGAAAATTGGTAAACCCTCACTCCCTCCACTCATATCTCTCTCATTCATACACATATTTCATGTGTAAATGATGTATTCTTACTTGCTACTTGTTGTTTGACTCCCCTTTCCCTTTGTCCCAAGGATCCAAGAGGATCTCCATGGAGTTCATCTCCATGGATGATTCTCTACAAGGGTCCATACTTTTCATTATGTGAATTCCCTATATCCCCTTTTCTACATTAACTAGCTTCCACTCGATACTTGCCTTTTCTTTGAACTAAAGTATGGTCATCTTGGAGTCCATCTCCATAGATGACCACTTTAAAAGGTCCATATTATTTGCTTCCTTGTAAATCCCCCTCCCTATGTCTAAGATGCTCACCTTGAAACCCTTTCCTTGGATAAAAATCATCTAGACTCACAAAATAGGTCACACAAGATGTACAAGATACACTTGAATATAGGTCTCAAGGATGGTCTTCTTATGACCACCTTAGAGATCTTCCTCTAAAGTTGATACATCTTGACCTAACTCTCTTGTCAACTTCCTTTTCATGTCAAAATTCCCCTTATCCCTAGAAAATGATATGTTTTCAAAGTCCTTATGTACCCCGGGATGGCTTGGTTAAGTGGATTCATCACTTATGACCACTAATCAAAGTCTAGGGAAAGAGAGGACAAAACATGGATGCCAAAAATCCAAGCAATTCTTTCATTTTCTTCTTTCAGCTATATTTCCAGTTAAGTCCTGTAATTCCAGTTAACTTTTCGGAAATTACAGTGACTAAATTGGAAACTTTAAAAATTATTGACACTGCAGGCCCATCCGTGCTGATAAGACTGCACTATAGTCTCATCCACGCGGATGACTTTGTCTCCTGCAAACAGTTTCCAGTTTTCTGTTATTTTTAGTTTAGTCACTATTTTCAAACTGTTTTTCATTTTAGTCCTTAGTATTTCTTTTATTTCTAGAAAACCTCTTTTTTTCATAGTCCTTTTTCAAAACATACACACACACACACACACACACACATATAAAATAGGTTTCAAGTGAGGAAGACTCGTCATATGAGGCATTCCGGGTGCACGTCAAAACGTCCATCCCGGAGTGTAACGTGACCTCTGAACTCATTTTCTCTAATTTTAGGCATTTTTCAAAGTTTTGGCCCTTAAACTAAAAATGGCGTGGCGACTCCGTTGATTTTTCGCAAAAGAAAAATCGGGTGACATCACAATGTGCTCTAACACAAGGAGCCACACACAATTGACTCTTGTTCTTGGACCCTCACAAATTCACACAACCCAAAATAGAGCACTACCCCTATTTAGTAGCACAAGGTCGGTTAGTGCTTATTCCAGATTTTTCTAGATGTGGTTTAGAGCGTTGGGCTCTAATGGAACCATCAGAAATGGAACATATGGAACAGAGTTATTGAGATTTCTCCGAATAGTTCCCAATCAATGATTTTCCGGAACCATCTAGAAAGAGGCAATGGTGATTTCTAACACCAAATGAATTGAAACCCTTCCTATTTATAGAAACAATCACACCCTTTTGGAGAAGGAGATGCTTTTTCCAAATGTCATATTTTGAAAAGTTTCACCTTCTAAAAAAGGTGTGTCTTTTACTTTCAAATAGATGTCTTTTGCAAAATTTTAACATGCTATTTAAAAAGTCACATCTTTTCAAAATGATGAGTCTTTTACTTTCAAATTTCTATAAATATTTATTAAATTAATTATAATACACCATAACCTAATCCTAATTATTTTATAAATCCATTTGGATATTTATGTACTTATAATTTACTCAAAAATTTTCAACAATTTTTCATGAACCCCCCTAATTCCCAACACTTTTCTAGGACCGTATATGGGGTGCTTACAGTTGGGATCATAAATGAAAGTAAAGGAATATCGTCCTTTCCATTGTATTCCAATAATACATCAATATATACATCTCAAATTTCGTGAGACTAGAAGTCTCATTTCGTAATTATTGTTGGTCACGGGATAAAGATCTCCGGTGCTACTACATCTCATTAACTGGACCCCCGTTCGAATATCCTTTGCAGAAAACCCAAAGGATCAAATTCAATACTCACATGATTATCAGTTGTAAAGCGACGAACAGATATCAAATTTTTAACCAATTTGGGTGCATGAAGGACATTAGAGAGTTTAAGAGGCAGAAAGGGAGGGGAAAGATTTTGTTGTCCGTACCCAATAATTGGAATAGTATTACCATCTCCGACAGTAATAAATTTATTTCTAGTGCTCAAATCAAAATAAGACGTGAGAATACCTGAAGAGCCCGTCATATGTGAAGTGACGCCGGTGTCCATGTAGAGGTTGTCGTCTGGAACATGCAACGACATGGTATGCATTGCCGTCTCAATATCTGTCGGCACATATGATGAAGAGGAGGATCCAGGTCCATGAACATTGTAAGCTTGGACTGGTCTTGGGCCTAATACTCCATTTGGGCTAGGTGTAGAAGGACGAGCCCAACAATTAGTTGGATATGGGCATGGCGGAGAGGCCCAATTCTGCTGTAGATTCCACGTTGGCTGGTAAGACCACCATGGCGGTTGCTGCTGCCATTGATGGCCCTGCTGTTGGTTTGAGTTTCCACGCCCACGGCCCCTTCCAGATTGTTCTCTGCCGCCGTCCGACTTTCTACCGCTGGCCTGATTTTTCTACCCCTGATTCTGCTCGTTTGACCTTCTACCGCGGCCATTACTCTGACCACTAGACCTTTCCGATGCTTCCCACCGCCATGGCTTGCCTGGTCCTTGTTGGTATTGTCATCAATCCCATCGATGCCAACAATTAGAGCAGAATTAGCCACACTCGAGGCCATATTTGCTTGTTTCGCCTTACGAGATTCCTCCATAACAAGCTTCGATCGAACCTCTAGAAAAGTGGGTAAAGGATTGCTTTGTTGAATAAGAGCCGCCACACTGTCGTAGCTTTCGTTCAACCCCGCAAGGGCCTGAAATACCAACCTGTTGTTTGATACCAGAGCGTCCACATTAGCCAATTGGTCCGCATGGTTCTTTAATTCCTTGCAATAGGCAGAAAATCCTGGAAAATCATCCAAAAGCACTTGAGAAAATTGGTTCTCAAATATCCGCATTTAAGTTATATTCAAATTGTGGTTAGTTTTTAAATTATGGTTTTAGTAGCCGTTGGAGTTTATTTTATTATCAATTAAGTATTATTATTGTTGTGGAAATTCGGGGTCGTTACAATATGTAACTTGGGCGGAATTATTTTGGATCCATTGCCAAGTGTTCGAGGTAGAAGACCATATTATTCCTCCAACACCGACTCTAGAAGCGTCTGATAAGGAGTTATGGAAGAGATTGGATTCCCTAGTTCTTCAATGGATATACGGGACCATTTCCAAAAGGTGATATTTGCTACGTTCATGCTAAAAGGAAAAGCTAGATCATGGTGGGAAGCTGAGAAGCGGGCTGGAACTGCTCGGGGAATTACGGAATATACTTGGGAAGCATTCAAGACAACATTTAATGACAAGTATTATCCCGATAGCGTTAGAAACACCAAAGTAGCGGAATTCATGATGCTGAATCAAGGAAGCATGACAGTAGACGAGTACTGTGAAAAGTTCACAGACTTAATGGAATTTGCCCCGACATTTTTCGACAACGAAGAGCAAAAGGCCAGGAAGTTTGAGGCAGGATTAAGCGACCGAATCAAGTACCGGATCACTCCGCTGATGCTGAAAACTTATGCTGATGTACTGGAAAGGGCTAAGGTGGTTGAAAGGGAAGCTAACAACTACCGCAGTAAGAAAGAAGAAAAAGGCAAGGCTACGAGCAAAGAAGCTAGTGGGCAGAAGGGTTCCACGGGAAATTGGAACAAGGAAGGACAGGACAACAAGAGGAAGGCTGTTGATGATGGTCGTGATAAGAGCAACTATGCAGCAAAGTATCCAAACAATAATTCTGGAAACCGAAAAGAAGACAATAAGAATGAGGCCCAAGGACAAGGGGCAACTGATAAGTGCACCATTTGTGATAGAACCCACAAGGCGGATAACTGCTGGTACAAGGGTAAGTAATGTTATATATGTGATAAGGTGGGACATCCTAAGTGGAAGTGTCCCGAGGCAAAGAAAGATGAGCCTGCTCAGGGAGCGAAGAATACCAATGGAGGTGGGAATGGAGGCGGTCGTGGACGAGTATTCACCATGACAGCCAAGGCGGCAAGTACTACAAACGATTTGGTGGCAGGTACACTCCAACTCTCTTTTCGTAACGTCTATGCCTTGATTGTTACGGGCGCTACGCATTCTGTGATAAGTAGTTCTGTAGCAAAGAAACTAAAATTGAAACCTGAATCACTAGAGATACCTTTAGTGATAGATACTCCCACTAAAGAAGCGATTCCTATCACAACCTGCTATAGACATTGTCCTTTAAAGATAGGAGGCACCGAAATACCAGTCGAACTCATTGAACTAGAATTGAACGAATTTGATAATATTTTGGGTATGGATTGGCTAGCTACCAACCACGCTAATGTTGATTTCCATAAGAAGGAAGTTACTTTCCAAGGACAAGATGGGAAGGAATATAGGTTCGTAGGAGCGAAACCTAGAAGTCCGATGAGTATGATTTGTGTAATGAAGGCTCAAAAACTACTAAGGAAAGGATGTGAAGGGTTTTTGGCCTATATCGGTGAGACCGATACCAAGGAAATAAATATAGAATCGTTGGAAGTAATAAGGGAATTCACAGATGTGTTTCCTGAAGACTTGCCAGGGATACCACCAGAGAGAGAAGTCGAGTTCTCGATAGAATTGGTACCAGATACGACACCAATATCGAGAGCATCGTATAGAATGGCTCACACTGAATTGAAGGAATTGAAGGAGCAACTACAAGAATTGCTAGATAAAGGTCTGATCCGACTGAGTGTTTCACCTTGGGGTGCACCGGTATTATTTGTGAAAAAGAAGGATGGTTCGATGAGGATGTGCATTGACTACCGTGAGTTGAACAAGGTGACGGTAAGGAATCAATATCCGTTGCCAAGGATCGACGACTTGTTTGATCAACTAAAAGGAGCGTGTTACTTTTCAAAGATAGACCTTCATTCTGGGTATCATCAGTTGAGGGTAAAAAGCGAGGACGTTGCTAAGAATGCCTTTAGAACAAGGTATGGGCAGTATGAGTTCGTTGTGATGCCATTCGGACTAACCAATGCACCAGCGGTATTTATGGAATTGATGAATAGAGTATTTCAAGAGTATCTAGACAAATGCAGTATTGTATTCATTGACGACATACTAGTATATTCGAGAACAAAGGAGGTACATGCAGAACACTTAAGATTGGTGCTGGAAATTTTGAGGAAGCAGAAGTTGTATGCTAAATTTAAAAAGTGCGAATTCTGGTTGGAGAAAGTAGCGTTCTTAGGACACGTGGTGTCTAGGGATGGAATTGCGGTAGATTCGGCGAAGGTAGAAGCCATAGTGAATTGGGAGAGGCCAAGCACACTGACAGAGATAAGAAGTTTCTTGGGTTTAGCTGGATACTATCGGAGATTCGTGGAAGGATTCTCAAAATTGTCTGGACCGTTGACAAGGCTGACTCAGAAGGCGGCAAATTTTATTTGGTCTGAAGAATGTGAAAGGAGCTTCCAAGAACTGAAGAAGAGGTTGATAACTGCACCAGTTTTTACATTACCCACAGGATCAGAAGGTTTTATAATCTATAGTGATGCTTCATTGAAAGGGTTAGGTTGTGTGCTAATGCAGAACGAGAAGGTCATAGCGTATGCCTCGAGACAGTTGAAGAACCATGAAAAGAATTATCCAACTCATGATCTGGAATTAGCTGCAGTAGTATTTGCATTGAAAATATAGAGACACTATTTGTATGGGACGACATGTCAGATATACACTGACCACAAGAGCCTTAAGTATATTTTTTCCCAGAAGGAGTTGAAAATGAGGCAAAGGAGATGGCTCGAGTTGTTGAAGGACTATGATTATACAATTTTGTATCACCCTGGAAAGGCAAACAAGGTGGCTGATGCATTAAGTAGGAAGAATCATGGAAGTCTAGCGATGCTAGTTTCTAAGGGGATCAGTTCATGGGAAAACATGTAAATCTCAAGCTTTGAAGTGCGAGTTAAGGGGTATCTAGCTCAGTTAAGTGTTCAACCTACACTTTTGGAGAGAATCAAGGAGGCTCAAGGTGTAGATGATGAGAGGGATGCTCTTGTAGGGAAAGGACAAGGAAAGGATGTTCGCATGGGCGAAGATGAGATTTTGAGGTATCAAAAGAGAATATGGATACCAAGCAACGAAGAGATAAAAAGGGAAATCTTGAAGGAGGCACATTGTTCAAGATTCTCAGTTCACCCTGGAAGTACCAAGATGTATAGAAATCTGTGAAAATCGTTTTGGTGGAACAACATGAAAGGAGACGTGGCTGATTTTGTAGCAAGGTGTTTGGTGTGTCAGCAAGTGAAGAGTGAACACCAAAAGCCTGGGGGATTACTACAATCGTTACCTATTCCGGAATGGATGTGGGATCACATAGCGATGGATTTAGTGGTTGGACTACCAAGGACACTGAAAGGTCAAAATGCCATTTGGGTGATAGTGGACAGATTGACAAAGTCAGCTCACTTCTTAGCAATTAAGGTGACAGATTCACTAGAGAAGTTGGCTAAATTGTATATTGACGAGATTGTACGACTACATGGGATTCCAGTTTCGATAGTGTCAGACAGGGACGCAAGGTTTACGTCGAAATTCTGGAAGAGTTTACAACAAGCATTGGGTACGGAGTTGACAATATGTACAGCTTTTCATCCACAAATGGATGGACAGTCGGAAAGGACAATTCAAACGTTGGAAGACATGCTAAGGGCTACGTCGTTGGATTGGCAATGCACTTGGGATGAACACTTATCTCTAGTGGAGTTCGCATACAACAATAGTTTTCATGCGAGTATTGGAATGGCTCCATATGAGGCACTTTATGGGCGAAAGTGTAGATCGCCTACTTGTTGGGATGAAGTAGGTGAACGGAAATTGACTGGACCAGAACTAGTCCAAGTAACTGCGGACAAGGTACAACAAATTCGCAAATGGTTGTTAACGACGCAAAGTAGGCAGAAATCGTACGCAGACAACCGACGACGCGACTTAGAATTTCAAGTGGGAGATCATGTGTTTTTGAAGATCTCACCAACCAAGGGTGTCATGAGATTTGGTATAAAAGGAAAGTTGAGTCCAAGATACGTAGGACCGTTTGAGTTCTTGGATAAGGTTGGGAAGGTGGCATATCGATTAGCTTTACCACCTGTACTCGCTGGGGTGCACATTGTATTTCACGTATCAATGTTAAGAAAGTATATGGCAGATGCAAGTCACGTAATTGAATACTAGCAGCTAAGGCTTCGAACGGACTTGAGTTACGACGAGAAACCGATTAAGATTGTGGATCAGAAGGACCAGAATCTGCGAAGACGAGTTATCCCGTATGTGAAGGTGCAATGGAGCAACCACACAAAACGCGAGGCGACATGGGAGCTCGAAAGTGAAATGCGGGAAATGTATCCCGATCTCTTCGAAAATTAAGGTACGTTTAGTTTGGAGGACCAAACTCTTTTATGGGGGTAAGAATGTAAAGACCCGAAAATTTTAAATTTTTTTAGTATTATTTTAATTAGAAAAATAAATAAAATAATACTCCTTATTTAGTTGGACTTGGACTTAATTGGGTGGACCAAGTAAATGATTTAATCAAGTGGGCTAAGTTGTGGGCTAATGAGGTTAAAGGGCCCAAGGAGGTTAAAGCCTAGCTATAAATAATAAAACCTCCTCATTATTTTCCATAATCCTTCATTAAACAAAGAAAAAAAAATCTAAAAACCCTAGAGAGAGAGGGGGGCGGCGGCTGGACTGAAAGGAGGGGAGAACAGCCGGGATTTTGGTCTTCTTTGGCCAATATTTCTTCACAGGCCCGGTTTTGACCAGGTGCAAGAGGCCCAATAGCACAGGGCCCAAAAAATTTAAGGGCCCCAAATTTTTACTTTTTATATATATATATATTCGACTCCAAACAGTTTCATAGAAATGGAAGTGGTCTGGCGGTTAAGGCTCTGTTTGACTACTCCCTTGGCCAAGTTCGAATCTAGGGAGAACACTTCTATGCCATTTTATCCTATTCTTTTTTTCATTTTTTTTGGACTTTTCTTCTACTTGCTTGCGACTCTCCTTTCACTCTTATTATTTTTGGGCTTTTTTCTCATTTTATTTTTTGGACTTTTCTTCCATTCTTTTTTAGTTAACTTTCATTCTATTTTTTCAGTCTTAATTAAAAAGTTTGTTTTTCTTTTAATATTTTTTAATTTTAATGAATTGTTTGTTTATTATTTCAACACTATTGCAATCATTCCATTGTATAAAATTTTAAAATATTAAGGGCCCAATTTTCATATATAGCACAGGGCCCCTATAATTGTTGAGACGGGCCTGTTTCTTCATCATAATCAAGGTAAAGTGATACCCTAAACCCTAGTTTTCGTTTCATTCAATTCGGAGTAATATTGATTTAGTTATGAATTTTTAAAATTCTAAAACTATTTTATTCTAGGTTGTTCATTCTTAGATTTTAATGGTTTAATCTTAGAGCCTAATGAATAAATTGAGGGTTTGAATAATAGGGAATTGATCGTTATAATAAGGTAATCATAACCCTAGTTTATCTTGATTAGGAATAAAAAGGATTTAAATCTAAAACAATTAATATGATTAGAATTGTTTGATTAATTAGTTTGTGAATTAAATGATTTGGGTAATGTTTAGAAAATAAAAAGAAGAACAAAAACAATGTTTTGAACCCCCATAGAGAGTCGGCCGAATGGCCTAGGTGTGTTTGGGTTGTGTTTTTGTTTGATTGTTAAACTTTTGATCTATTTTGAAAAAGCATAGTTAGTTTTCAAACTGAAAAATGGACCAAACTGGATGTTTTTAAAAGCTGAATGGTTAAATCCTGAATTTCAGTTAAGCTAATTCACTGAATAGTTAACTAAGGGACTAAACTGAAAAGTCCAAAGTTTCTGAGGGACTGTTCTGTAAATTTTAAAAGTTGAGGGGCTGCTTTGCAATTATTTAATAGTTGAGGGACTGTTTTGCAATTATTTAAAAGTTGAGGGACTATTTTGAAATTATTTAAAAGTAGAGGGACTATTTTGCAATTATTTAAAAGTTGAGGGACTGTTTTGCAATTATTCAAAAGTTGAGGGACTATTTTGTAAAATTTTGAAAGTTAAGGGACTTCTTTATATATTTTAGAAAGTTAAAGGACTTAGTTAAAATTACGAAAACCTAAAGGAACCTTTTGAAATTAAGGAGAAGTCCAAAGACTTTAAAGAAGTTATATAAAAGGGAAAGAATAAAAATAACACTTTTGTATTAAAAAGAATACTAAAAGACTTAGGTTCCGAGAATAGTAAGGTTTCAAATTTGAAAGCTTCTGAAGAAGGAAACTTCCCAAATAAAGAAGGTTACCCAAAAAGAGAGGAGGGACCGTAATTAGGAAGCTATCAAGGAATTAGACTTCCATGGAAAGGAATGAACCCAAGTTTCCTCTTGAGAAAAGATCTATAAGAAGAAAGTTTCTAAAATTAAGAAACTGTTAAATTAGGAAAGTTTCCTAAAAGTAGAAGGTTAGTTAACCAGTTAAGGTGAGTCTAAGAGTAACTCATAGGTTAACTAAGGAAAGAAAGTATAGGTACATAAGAAGTAATAAACAATTACTTGTGCCTAAGTTATGTTATTATGTGATTGTAGATTTCGCGTAAAGGCGTTGCTTAAGGAAGGAATGCAAAGCTAAGGTAAGGAATTACGTTCCTAAACACTTCGTGTATCAATTTCGTTGGAAACTCTATCGAGTCTTTTCAAAACATGAATGCTATCTGTGGCTGATAGTACTTTTCTAAAATACTCCTGTGAAATGTATCGTCATTGTGAATTTCTTATTCCATGATATGATCTTGTTCATGGAATATCTTCAAGTATTGAAAATTGCTATGTGTGTTCACGTACCTATGAATGCACTATATATCATGACTTGTATGAAATGATGCATGCTAGTAAAGTATTAATATATAACATGAAATGATGCATGTTACCTGTGAATGTATTATGACTTGTATGAAATGATGCATGCCAGTCAAGTTTACACTATGCTTAATGTAAAGTAAGTGTAAGGAAAATTCGACATCAATGTAGGTGATCGATATTGGGAGTACTCAATGTAGGGTATATCCTATGGAATTGACGGAAGTGATAAAAGTATAACTAAATGTGTAGTTGCCACACTTTCCTTGCTTACCATATATATGTACATGTTTGATTTTAACCTATCCTTGAATATACTTCTTTGTATCCGTTCATTTCGGTCGTCTCTTCATTGAACCGAAGGGACCACGTATGAACTTACTGGGCATTGTTCGCTCATTCCTTCATTTCTTTTTCCCCCAGGATCGGAATAGAGAAGAAGGAGAACCGTCACCAGGAAGAGACGAATAAATTAAGTAGAAGTAATTAGTTATTTAATGATTCCGAGTTTCAGAACTTTTATTAGTACTAGTAGTTGTACTTAGCCGTTACATTTGATTATTCCGCACTGATGTAATTGTTTGAATTCAGTTACCGTTATGGATTCGTTTTTGGGATATTATTCATGATTATGGATTTATTTAATTTATGAAAATTCGGGGTCGTTACACATATTTCCCCGTCTCTGGTTCAAGAATAAGAGGGATCCAGTTCTTGATGTTCCCAACCATAAATGCCGGATGTAACGGTGGTTGAGGAGCCATGACAGAACACTGGAAGAAAAAGAAGAAGGCTTGAGGAAAGAAAACGAGAGAGAGAGTGGGCGGACTAGGCTACGATGATACCATAAAGGAATATCGTCCTTGCCATTGTATTCCAATAATACATCAATATATACATCTCAAATTCCGTGAGACTCGCAGTCTCATTCCGTAATTATAGGCTCTCATTTAATCTCCTATATATTCTCCTAATATAACTAGCATATCTACTTACCATACTTGATGATATACATTTACATATTTACGTACATATCAACTGTAACTAATGGAATATATTGCATATCCATATTCTATCAGAAAGAACAAAAATCATATGCACAAAGAGTTAAAGAAGAAGAGACAGAATAACGACTAGAAAGAGGGACCCAAATGAACTGAATAATAAGAGAGGAGAAGAAGTGATTGTGTTTACAGAAGAAACCAACTCAACGTTGGTGTTTTGCTTTCTTTGAATATATAAAGGACTTTGTATAATCCCATGATACTAGGAGGATTTCCTATCCTCGTTAAAACAACGATCGTTCCTTGTTCCTTCATTAAAGGAAGCTGGATAACATCGGGCTTGATGGTTTTGTTAGCAGTTGCATTATTAAACAAGGTCCAGTAAATAGCTCGGGCCTTTGAGGCACGAAGATAAGACTTATACCTCTCACGGAAGGTAATATATCTGGGGAGACATTGGAGAGTAGGACCGAATGAGCTTTGGACTAAAGCCAATATGTTTAGAGGAAGCTTTTGGGATGTGAAAGGAGGATATAAGAGAGAGTATGAGAATAATCGTAGGTAATAATTTGATTTTAGCCATGTTTTCTTTGTTCGAGAATGAATGAATCATTTAGGAGCCTCTCCATTTTACTCCCCAATCATAAAATGATCTTCCCATTTGCCCTTTTTCATTGTCCCAAAAACTTCTTCCAATTTCTACAATTTGTGCATTAAAGTTACATAAACAAAACATGGCTAGTGAACTAAGTGTTCATATCCTTAAAAAAATTGCTAAATTTCACTATCATCTGATACTTGAACATACCATCTTTGACAATAGGTTATAGGCTAAAACCAAATTTTCGAGTTCTGGCAAGTTCTTGAGTTGACTTATTTCACAGGGAGCTTATCTTTTAAATAATTTGATTTGGTTTTGGGTGAATTCCTTATTCTTTCATTCTAACACTAGTATTTTTGTGAAAGATAATTTCCTTGAGAAAGTTGCTAAATTTCCTATAAAAGAGACAAAACAATTAAGCTATTGCAGTCGGCAGCAAGTAAGTTTGGCAGAGGTCAGAGGAGTTTAGCTAGCCGGTACGTAATTGAGTAACTTAAAGTAAACAACAACTAGCTCAAGTATTACCATTCTTACTGCATAAAAGGGTACACCATCAGTCAATTTCAACTCTTACATACCTCACATATAATAGCAGCACTGCTATGAAAGATCAGTTTCTAATATTAGTATTACCTTCAGGCCCGACCCATAAGGGGGCGGCACCGACCCAGGGCCCATCTTTCCTAGGAGCCCATCCAGGATATACATAAGCCTTTCTATTAATAAAATTTAGGGGGCTTTGGCCTTTTCGATTAAAAAAATATAAAATAGATAAAAAAAATAAAAAAAATAAAAGGTAACATAAACATTTATGTTTTGGTAAAAATAAGTTCTGTATGTTTTAGTTAAAATAAAAGGTAACATAAACATTTATTTTCATTGGTTATAAGTAGGTGAAATCTACGTAATACTATTTTATAAATTTTTTTTATTTTTACTTTCTACAGAACTTATTTTTATAAGTAGGTGAATCTCATTGGTTTTTGTATGTTTTAGTTAAAAAGGATGGTTAGCTGTCAGATACCTTAATGTTGACAGCAATCATAGGTTGTTTTAATTTCAGTAATGAATAAACATCTTATTTTGGTAGATTTATCATTCCCTGCATTGCTCTTAGCATCTCAAATATTTTCTCATCCATGGCCTTTGTTAGGATATCAGCCACATTGTCTTCAGTGCACACTTTGGAAAGGTTGATATTCCCTTTTTCAACATGGTCCCTTATAAAGTGGTGCCTGACTTCAATGTGCTTGGTTTTAGAGTGTTAAACTGGATTTTCTGTCATTGCAATGGTGCTTGAGTTATCACAGAAAATGGGTATGTTTTAAAGGTCCATCCCAAAGTCTTGAAGTTGACTTTTGAGATATAGAATTTGAGAACAGCAAAGTCCAGCAGCAATATATTCAGCCTCTGTTGTTGAAGTGGCTACTGAGGTTTGCTTCTTGCTTGACCAAGAAATTATTCTTGATCCAATAAATTGGCATCCAGCACTTATGGATTTCCTATCCAAGTTACATCCAGCATAATCTGAATCTGTGAATCCAATCAAAGAGAATGGAGATTCAGTGGGATACCAAAGACCATAATCAGGAGTTCCTTTGAGATATCTCAGAATTCTCTTGACAGTTGAGAGATGAGATTACTTAGGATTGGCTTGAAACCGTGCACATAAGCAAACACTGAACATAATGTCGGGTCTAGAGGCTGTTACATATAGGAGAGATCCAATATAACTCCTATATAGTGTTTGATTGACACTATGACCATCAGGATCAGCATGAAGCTTAGATGTTGTTGATAAGGGGGTTCTAGCAGGTGAGGCAGTCTGCATATAAAACTTTATGATCATATCCCTTGTATACTTGTCTTGGTTAATGAAAATCCATTCCTTCATTTGTTTGCCAAGGAGGTATTTTGATAGGGTGTCATACCAAGCTCTAGGGGCTTATTTGAGGCTATACAAGGCTTTGTCCAGTTTATACATATGGTCTGGGAACTTTGGATGCTCAAAACTATTGGGTTGAGACACAAATACCTTCTTATTTAGAACTCCATTTAAGAAGGCACTTTTGACATCCATTTGGAACACCTTCATTTTCTTGAATGAGGCAAAAGCAAGAGACAGTCTGATGGCTTCTAATCTTGCTACAGGGGCAAAAGTTTCGTCATAGTCAATTCCCTCTTCTTGTCTATACCCTTGAGCAACCAATCTAGCTTTGTTCTTACAACAATGCCCTCTTCATTCATTTTGTTTCTAAAAACCCATCTTGCTCCAATGACAGTTTGGTTTTTGGGTTTAGGTACAAGTTTCCAAACATTCTTCTTTTCAAATTGTTCTAGTTCTTCTTCCATAGCTTCAATGTAATCAGGGAAGGGCTTCATTTATTTTCTTGGGTTCTATTTGGGAGATGAAGGCACTCATTAATGAGTCATAGACAGGCATATTTGGAGGAATGTTCATTTTATGAATGGGAAGGTCAATATAGATATTGCTGTTAGGTGGAATGATGTGGGTGATAGGTTCACGTTGAGGAATAGAGTGATTGTTATTGCAGCAAGGTTGAATATGGCTACTGTTAGAGATATTTTGTTGGCTCGATGAAGGTAAATTGTCAAGGGCATCATAGCTGTCAGATGCACCTTTGCTATTGGTTTGAGAATCTTGGCTTTCAAATATAATGGGATTTGTATTAATATCTATTGGCACAATATAGGGAAGGGTAGGTGATTCTTCTTCAGGAGTGATGTTTGTGGAGTCATGCACATGAGACACCTCAGGAATGTTGTATGAGTTTCCAACAACTTTATCAAAATCACATAATTCAGTGCAGCTTTGATTATTGTTTTCATCAAAGTCAACATGAATTGATTCTTCTACAACAAGTCTCCTTTTGTTGTATACTTTGTAGGCTTTGCTTGTATTAGAGTATCCTAGGAAGATGCCTTCATCACTTTTGGAATCAAATTTATCAAGGTTATTTTTGCCATTGTTGTGAATGAAGCATCTACTTCCAAATCCATGGATAAATGAGATGGTTGGTGTTCTACCATTCCATAGCTCATAGGGAGTCTTGGTATTAAATTTGTTTATGAGAGTCTTGTTTTGGACATAGACAGCTGTGGTGACAGCTTCTCCCCAAAAGTATTTAGGCAAGTTGTTTTTTGACAGCATAGTTCTAGATACTTCACTAATTGTTCTGTTCTTTCTTTCTGCAACACCATTTTGTTGTGGTGTTCTTGGAGCTGAAAAGTTGTGCTCTATTCCTCTCTGATCACAGTATTCTTCAACACCAGTGTTCTCAAATTCTTTACCATGGTCAGATCTAATTTTAATGATAGATAGACCCTTTTGGTTTTGAATTTTGTTGAACAATTTGACCAAATGATTAAAGGTTTCCCTTTTAGATTCAAGAAGAATAATCCAAGTGAATCTAGTGTAGTCATCAACTACCACCAGTGAGTATCTCTTTCCACCAAGAGATTTGGTTCTTATTGGTCCAAAAAGGTCCATGTGAAGAAGTTGCAGAGGCTTTGTAGTATCCAATCTTGTCTTGGCTGAGAAGGATGTTTTCTTTTGTTTGCCACATTGACAGGTCTTGCAAAGTTTGTCTTTCTTGAAGGGGATTTTGGGAAGTCCTTTAACTAGGTTGCAATGTGCTAATTTGGAGATGCTCTTGTGGTTGAGGTGAGCCAGTCTTTTGTGCCACAACCATGACATATCAGACTGACTATAGGATAGTAGGCAGTGAGCATTGGAACACTCCACAATCTCTAAGTTTAGACAGTAGAGATTTCCCTTTCTTGTTCCAGTGAGAATAACTTTGTGGTTGACTTCTTTGACAGTGCAGTGATTCTTTGAGCATATAACATAATATCCCTTGTTACAGATTTGACTGATGCTAATCAAATTGTGTTTGAGACCTTCTACATAAGACACATTAGTGAAAATGATTTCTTTAGTAATAAGATTTCCTGATCCTTTGATTTTTACTTGAGAATTATCACCAAAAGTTACATTTGGGCCATTTTTAGGGACATATTTTTGAAGCCATTCTTTGTTGAAGGTCATATGTCTGTTGCATCCACTATCCAAATACCATATTCCTTTCCTAGGATCCTACAAAACAGAAATAAAATTTATGGTACCCTTTTATTCTTTTTAGGTCCAAAGGATTAGATATTCTTTGGTACCCTAGCTTTGTTCATTGCTCTCTTTCCAAAAAACTGGTTTAAGGTATTATAATATCCCATGATTTGCATCATGTAGGGTGTTAGAGCAGTAGGTTGGGAATTGTTGAAGAAATGGTTTGGAGAAAAGGATTAGTTGTGGTATGGCGATACTGAGTCTGGCTATGAAAGTTGTTTGAATGTGATAATCTTGGTGAATTATTTTGACTAGCATAACTCTTTCCGTTTGAGTACTGCCAATTGGTTTTTGCTGTTTGGAGTATGTGTGATGCTTGTAGAATCTTTGATGTTTAGGTGATCTATGTTGTTCACCAAATCTTTGTTGTCTAGGAAATCTTTGCTGTCCAGACAATCTTTGCTATCCAGTAGATTTTTGCTGTTTGTTCACCTTTTGCTCTTTGATTCCTTTTCTTTGCCAGATGTATTTGCTTTTGTTTGCTTGTTTTTCTCCTCCTTTAGGTTGACTTGAACTTGCTTCATTGGTTTCATTGATTTCTTTTTGTTTCTTTGAGTCCTCTTTGGTTTGAAAGGGATAGACATGTTGATAGGCTTTGACATAGTTCATGCTTTCAAGAACCATCTTATCAATAGCCTTTTAATCACTAGGATGGATATGGGTTTTCAGAGTGGGATTTTGAGCTCCAATCCCTGACTTGTCACTAGGGTGTCTCTGGTAGTAGCTAAACAGTGACACAGCCTCTCCTGATTTGTTCCAGGAATCAATCTTCTTTTTAAGAGCTTCATTTTCCTTTTAAAGATTGATAGTGTTTTGGTTGTTTTCAAGAGATCTTGAATTCTCAGCTGTCAGCTCACAATTAGTCTTTTCAAGCATAAGACATTGCTCTTTTAACCCTTGGTTGGCTCTCTCAAGGTTTTCAATGGTTTTGTTTTGGGAAAGGTTGCCAGTGAGCAATGAAGCAAAGATAGTTTGGTGTCTCTTGATTTGAATTAAGAGAGTACTAACTAATTGCTTAAATTCTTCAATGTTTAAATAGTTAAAATTGGGTACCTGTTTTAATTCTTCAGCAACAACCAATGCTTCAAGATCTTCTTCACTATCTGATTCTTCATTATCTCCTGCCATTAGGCATATCATAGCCTCTTCTCCTTCGTTGTTAGAGTCACTGGAGTCAAATTCTTCATCACTGAATTTTGATGAGTCAGCAATCATTACTTGTTCTTTGTTTTTCTCATTCTTCTTTTTGGAGCAGTTGTAGCAGTTGCATCTGGAGCTGTGAATGATTTCCTTTGAGTAGGTGAGTTTCTTAGCTGTCTGATTGTCCTTAGGTTTCTTTGGTTCAGGACATTTAGATGAATAGTGACCAAGTCTTCCGTAGTTGAAGCATTCAATTTTCTTTTTGTGGTTGTCTTGATCAGAATTGGATGGACTGTAGTTTCTCTCAAATGTCTTCTTATAAGTTCTCATGGCATTTCTGACAGCCATGGATATGAGACTTGGTAGGTCTTCTTGTGAGATATGTTTGTTTGAGGGGAGGTTTACTTTCTGAAGGGAGATGAGGACCATGGAGTCAATGTCTTGTTGAGTAATGGGTTTGTGAGGAGTTTCCTGGGCAGTCAAGGCAAGAGTTTGTGAGATAGAAGGAACAGGTTGAATTTTTATCATTCCTTTTAGTTCATAGGCCTCAAGCTTCCCAAAGTTTTGCTCAACAGTTATGGTGCTCCATTCTGCACCTTCTCTTTTAGGTAAGGCTACCTTTTCATATTCTTGGGGAAGATTGAAATATATTTTTTCAGGCATAGGTCTTTGTTTTCAAAGGTTTTTCCATGGTCAGTAATGGATCTGACAAGGCCCTCAATCCTTGGTCTAGCAGCACTGGCCTTTTCACCAGGGTATAATTTAAAGTTGTCTAGCTTCCTAAGAAAGTTATACAAATTTTGGTATGGATGAGTTCCCAGGCTGATTTTGCAGTTGGTTCTTTAGCAATCTCTTGTGCTAGAGAGTCATTCACACTCTTTTCAAGTATGTTTTTGACTTTAAGGTTGGCACTAATTAATTGCCTTTCATACTCAGTCCAATTTTCTGGGGATTTCATTTTGCTGGCTCCACCATTTGAATCCGGTTGGATTGAATAGGTGACTTCATTTTCTTTAGCATACCAACTCCAAATACTATTTGCATCAAGATAGGTTATTATTTTAAATACATAAATTTTAAAAGATCCACAGTCATCAATGTGTGGAATGTCTTTCTCATAATTCCTTCTTGGTTGAGGCATGGTGGGCTGGAAGAGGACCATTCACAAGTTGTTAGACTTTTGGTGGTGAAGACAAGCTCTGATACCAATTGAAAGGCCCTGTATACTTGATCAACAGATAGATGATCAGACAGTTAAGCTTTGGCAGATAAGGTGAATCTTAGCTGTCAGATATTAACTGATTTAAAAGACAGAGATAAATGTGCAGCGGAATAAATAATGGTGAAATAATGTAAAGACAAGTGATTAGTGTATGTGTGTGTGAGTGAGTGTGTGTTTGTGTGTGATAATACCAAATGACACAAGAGTTTAAAGTGGTTCAGAGTTTACTCCTCCTACGTCCACTCTCACTGTCAATCTTGACACGTGAGTTCAATCCACTAAACTCTAGGTCGCTTTAAGAGTTACAAGATTAATTAGGCAAGTTTCTTGACCTTCCTCTTCCTAATTAGTACAGTCAATTAGGGATTCGCTTGTTACGAAGCAAATTACACAATACACACTTAAAGTACAGTCTTTAGTGGTTACAAGATTGTTTATACACTTGAAGTGCAGTCTCAAGTGTCTGAAGTTTTTTTTATGATGGTTTGCAGGTTTGCAGGTATGCAAGGGTGTAAGAAAGGTTGCAAAAGGTTGTGGGTTGAGGGACATGAGCTTCAGTCATGGAGTCTTCCTTTTATAAGCTGAGATATAGCCGTTGGAGGAGACAAGGCAGTAAATGAATGTGGGTGGAATAGTGTTTGCATTTAGTGCTTTGTTGACTAGACAAGTACAGTCTGGAATTTGCAAGATAAGTTCAGGAAATCATCAGGGAGATGACATGGCAATGTTTGTTGAGAGTTTTGAGAATGGCAGATCTTTGTCATCACTTGAAATAGAACATTGCTGATGGCATTGAAGATCATAGCTTTCAGAGAGATGTGTTCTCTGCTATTGAGAAATCTTAGCTGTCAGGTTTAGCTATTAGATCAAGATGAGTAGGGGACATGATTTGAGGAAGATGACATGTAATGATCTCTTTGTAATGAAATTCACTTGTATTATTGGATTGGTTTTATTGATCATTACTGCCAGGTTGATTTATCAGAGCTTGTTAAGTCTTGGCTCTCTGATACCATTCTTGGCTGTCTGATACCAATTGAATGTATCTCTGTTATCTGATAACTTTAGATATGTTTCTTTGTCAAAACCATATATATCTATGTAGATACATAGTTAGGTCCTAACAGAAACAAGCACACCCTTTTTGGAGAAGGAGATGCCATTTCCAAATGTCATATTTTGAAAAGTTACACCTTCTAAAAGAGATGTGTCTTTTACTTTCAAATAGATGTCTTTCGCAAAATTTTAACACACTATTTGAAAAGTCACATCTTTTCAAAATGATGTGACTTTTACTTTCAAATTTCTAGTATGGACTAGGCGGGTGTGAGAACACCCCCCCCCCACAAATCCCTAACACTTTTCTAGGACCGTATATGGGGCCCTAACAGTTGGGATCATCAATGAACGAACAAAAATCACCTGCACAAAGAGTTAAAGAAGAAGAGACAGAAAAATGACTAGAAAGAGGGACAAGGACGAACTGATAATAAGAGACGAGAAGAAGTGTTTGTGCTTACAGAAGAAACCAACTCAACGTTGGTGTTTTGCTTTCTTTGAATATATAAAGGACTTTGGACAATCCCATGATACTATGAGGATAATTACAATCTTAACCTAATTCTAATCTCAATCCCTACCAAAGTGGGATAGTTAAAGAATAAAATGGGAATGATAAAATATGGAAGTGGTATACTTAGTTGTTCAAGGTTTTATGTAACAAGCCGGTCTAGATTATGATGAGACGTTTAGCCCCGTGGTTAAACCACCTACCATTCGTAATGTTCTCTTGGTTGCTTACTCTAGGGTTTTAGGGTTTTTATAAAATAATTAGTTAGGGTATTTTAGTCTTTTCATTAGTAAGTTGTTTTAGGGTTTATTTAGTATTTATAGTAGTGTTAGGGTATTGTAAAAGGGAGCTCTGATGATGAATGAAAATTGATATCGGGTGTTTACCCTTTGTTGCCTAGAAGTGATTAAATTCCTTCTGGATGCTAATTCCTTGTATCGATTAAATTCTACGAGAATTGAAGATCGATTACTGGCTAGTTGTTTCTTTCGACTCTTGGTATTGATTAAATTCTACTAGGGTTGTGTGAAGATTCAATTACAACAGTAATTGATATCTATCCAGGTCGATTACAACAGTAATCGTTCATCTATCAAAGTCTTCCGCTACTTCAGTTGGTATAAGAGCTTCGGTTCAAATCCTTGAAATCATGCAGATCTACGAGTTGATAATGGAACAGTTAATGGGCAGAACCAACTTGTTCAAGTAATAGTTAACGGGCATAACCGACTTGGTCAAGGAACAGTTAACGGGCAGAACCGACTTGTTCAATCAACAAACTCATAGGGATCAACATGTGGTGCCCCTATCGTGGGTATAGACTCATGGACGAGTCTTTC
The DNA here is from genome assembly GCA_022495995.1 of Adenophora triphylla var. japonica. Classification (NCBI taxonomy): domain Eukaryota; kingdom Viridiplantae; phylum Streptophyta; class Magnoliopsida; order Asterales; family Campanulaceae; genus Adenophora; species Adenophora triphylla. Next base: position 257,294 of record JAFEMH010003208.1, on the reverse strand, counting down.
AAATGAGGCAAGAATGATGCAGGACACTAGGTAGAGTGGCCATGCAGCGTGCTCTGGATCGGCCGTGCAAGGCGGCGTAGCTACAAACGGGCTTCAATGTAATTCTAGGGTTTTAGGGTTTTTATGAAATAATTAGTTAGGGTATTTTAGTCTTTTCAATTATAAGTTGGTTTAGGGTTTCTTTAGTATTTATAGTAGTGTTAGGGTATTGTAAAAGGGAGCTATGTTGATGAATGAAAATTGATATTGGGTGTTTACCCTTTGTTGCCAAGAAGTGATTAAATTCCTTCCGGATGCCAATTCTTTCTATCGATTAAATTCTACGAGAATTAAAGATCGATTACTGGCTAGTTGTTTCTCTGACTCTTGGTATTGATTAAATTCTACTAGGTTTGTGTAATGATTCAATTACAACAGTAATTGATATATATCCCGGTCGATTACAACAGTAATCATTCATCTATCAAAGTCTTCCACTACATCAGTTGGTATTAGAGCTTCGGTTCAAATCCTTGGAATCATGCAGATCTATGAGGTTATAATAGAACAGTTAACGGGCAGAACCGACTTGTTCAAGGAACAGATAACGGGCAGAATCGACTTGTTCAAGGAACAGTTAACGGGCAGAACCGACTTGGTCAAGGAACAGTTAACGGGTAGAACCGACTTGGTCAAGGAACAGTTAACAAGCAGAACCGACTTGTTCAATCAACAAACTCAGAGGGATCGACCCGTGGTGCCTTTATCGTGGGTATAGACTTGTGGAAAAGTCTTTCAAAGGAGGCGAGAATGATGCAGGACAACAGGTGGAGCGGCCGTGCAGCGTGCTCTGGAGTAGCCGTGCAAGGCGGCACAGCTACAAATTGGCTTCAATGTATTTCTAGGGTTTTAGGGTTTTTATGAAATAATTAGTTAGGGTATTTTAGTCTTTTCATTTATAAGTTGCTTTAGGGTTTCTTTAGTATTTATAGTAGTATTAGGGTATTGTAAAAGGGAGCTCTGATGATGAATGAAAATTGATATTGGGTGTTTACCCTTTGTTGCCTAGAAGTGATTAAATTCCTTTTGTTTGCCGACTCTCCGTATTGATTAAATTCTATAATTGTTGAAGATCGATTACTGGCTAACGTGCGCGTTACCACAATAATTGATATCTATCCCCAACCCTAAGCATCAATTAAATTCTGCTAGTGTTGAAGATCGATTACTAGTATTAATTAAATTCTACTAGTATTGATTTGTCAAGCCTTCCGCTATGTCAGTTGGTATCGTAGCGGAAGGCTTTGATAAATCAATATTAGTAGAATTTAATCGATACTAGTATTCGATCTTCAACACTAGCAGAATTTAATCGATGCTTAGGGTTGGGGATAGAGATCAATTACTATTGTAATGCGCACGTTAGCCAGTAATCGATCTTCAACAATCGTAGAATTTAATAAATACAAAGAGTCGGCGTCCAAAAGGATTTTAATCACTTCTAGGCAACAAAGGGTAAACACCTAATATCAATTTTCATTCAACATTAGATCTCCCTTTACAAATACCTTAACACTACTATAAATACTAAAGAAACCCTAAATCAACTTATAAATGAAAAGATTAAAATACCCAAACTAATTATTTCATAAAAACCCTAAAACCATAGAAATACATTGAAGCCCGTTTGTAGCTGCGCCGCCTTGCACGACCGCTCCAGAGCACGCAGCACGAGCGCTCCACCCGTTGTCCTGCAACATTCTTGCCTCATTTGAAAGACTCGTCCACGAGTCTATACCCACGATAGGGGCACCACGGATCGATCCCTCTGAGTTTGTTGATTGAACAAGTCGGTTCTGCCTGTTAACTGTTCCTTGAATAAGTCAATTCTGCCCGTTTACTGTTCCTTGAACAAGTCGATTCTTCCTGTTATCTGTTCCTTGAACAAGTCAGTTCTGCCCGTTAACTGTTCCATTATCAACTCGTAGTTCTGCATGATTCCAAGGATTTGAACCGAAGCTCTAATACCAACTGATGTAGCGGAAGACTTTGATAGATGAACGATTACTGTTGTAATCAACCGGGATATATATATTACTGTTGTAATTGAATCTTTACACAACCCTAGTAGAATTTAATCAATACCAAGAGTCAGAAGAAACAACTAGCCAGTAATCGATCTTCAATTCTCGTAGAATTTAATCGATACAATGAATTGGCATCCGGAAGGAATTTAATTACTTCTAGGCAACAAAGGGCAAACACCCAATATCAATTTTCATTCATCATCAGAGCTCCCTTTTACAATACCCTAACACTACTATAAATACTAAAGAAACCCTAAAACAACTTATAAATGAAAAGACTAAAATGCCCTAACTAATTATTTCATAAAAACCCTAAAACCGTAGAAATACATTGAAGCCCTTTTTATGTGGACGATTTCATCTTTATGGGCTCTTCTTCCTCTTCCGTGTCCACTATTATCGATGAGATTTGTCACATTTTTGACAGTTGCCGATTGGGTAACTTACGTTTTTCTTGGGACTTGAAGCTTCTCGCACTCGAGACACACTGAGCCATAGTCAATCACAATATGTTTGAGATCTACTTGTTCGGTTCAATATGAAGGAATGCACACCATCTTCGACCGCTACAGTTCCTCACTCACGTCTCTCTCTCATGATGGTGAGGTACTCCCGGATCCTACCACATATCGCAGCCAAGCAGGTGGACTCCTGTATCTTATGTTGACAATATCAGACAATGCCTTTTTAGTTAATCAGGTGTGTCAGTGTATGCACCAACCTCGTATGAGTCACTTGATTGCTGCTAAACGAATTCTTCATTTTATCAATGGCACACTTGATCTTGGACTGACATTTTATCGCTCTTCAAGTTTTGCCATACGAGCATACTCTGATGCTGACGACAAACGATCCAGACGATCGAAAGACTACAATGAGTGCTTGCATCTTCATTAGACCAAATATCATTTCTTGGACGACAAAGAAACAATCTATTGTTTCACGGTCTAGTAGTGAATCTGATTATCAGTGATGCGGATCAACAAGCAACAGAATTTCAGCGAACCAGTACTCGCACGGCCGCGCGTTGGGATTGGCATGCCCGTGCAGAAGGATGTAGTGACCGTACAAAAATGCATGCTTTGTCGTGCAAAAATGCATGCTCGGTCGTGGAATGCCGCAGAAACGGAAACAGAAGCGGCGGAAACAGAACAAAAGTGGGTTTCAATGTTCTACAGGATATTATGAAATAATTAGTTTAGGATATTTTAGTCTTTTCATTTAAAAGTTGTTTTAGGGTTTCATTAGTATTTATAGTTGCTTTAGGGTTTGAAAAAATTAGACTTTGATTTTATGAAATAGAGAAAAGCTTAAGCTTTCACAAATTGATTCTTGTTCTTTCGATGGGTCAACAATCTCTAGCCTATTCGACATCATTTGGTATCAGAGCTCCGGTTTGAATATCAATGGCTGAACGAGGATGCGTTGGTCGTGGTGCACGAGGTGGTCGAAGGAGTAGCCGTGAAGCGGATCCCCATGAAGATGACCATCTTCGTGAATGAAACCTTCATGATATCGAGATGGATGAGCTACGAAGATAGATTCAAATACTCCAGAACCTCATGGATCGTGTGGAGCTTCCAGCGAAGATGGGTTTAGATTCAGATATTCCATCCGAGGGTATGGAGTATAGAGAGGGGATTTATTCCACCGCCCAAAATCATAGACATCATGACAGGTATGCGGCTGACCCTTCTAGGGATGTCGATGTGAGGATCGAAATTCCGAAGTTCGAAGGTAAGGAAAATCCCAATGATTTCATTGATTCTTAGATTGATACTGTTGAGTATAAAGAGGGGTTTTTTTTCGAATCTTCAAGTCAAGAAGATCTTAGTGTGACTGATGTCAAGTGATGTCATCTGATTCTGTTCGGGTTGAAATAGTTGATTTTGAATTTTCATAAAATCAAGGGATGTGGAAGATTGAAGATGTCAACTTTGATCATCGGTACGATGATCCGTTTGACACTTATACCCCCCGTTCTTCTATTTTGACGATGGAGTTCATCTTGAAGTATACTTTTGAAAATGGAATTCATCTTGACGACGTGTTTAAAGCCATTCCTATGTCTCCACAACCTTCGGTGTTTCAGAATTTTCGGGTTCTCGTGCTGCTCCTATCAAGGATATTGACTCGTTGTCGAGTATTTTCAAAGGAGGGGAGGATGATGCAGATCAACAAACAATAGAATTTTAGCGAACTAGTGCTAGCATGGCCACGCGTTGGGATACGCACGCCCGTGCAGAAGGATGGAATGGCCGTGCAAAAATGCATGCTCGGCCATGCAATGCGGCGTAAATGTAAACAGGCGGCAAAAACAGAACAAAAGCAGGCTTCAATGTTTTACGGGCTTTAGGTTTTTATGAAATAATTAGTTTAGGGTATTTTAGTCTTTTCATTTAAAAGTTGTTTCAGGGTTTCATTAGTATTTATAATTGCTTTAGTGTTTGGTAAAATTAGACTTTGATTTTATGAAATGGAGAAAAGCTTAGGCTTTCAGAAATTGATTCTTGTTCTTTCGTTCGGTCAACAATCTCTAGCCTATCCGACATATCACCACTGCAGAGCTTCGTTGGTTCTCTTATCAATTTCGTGAACTAAGGATACCCTTCACTCCGCCTTCGTTGTTTTGTGATAACCTTTCGGCTCTTCATATGGCCTAAAATCTTGTCTTTCACGCTCACACTCGCCACATAGAGATCGATTATCACTTCATCCGAAAATTAGTCACTCGTGGTTTTTTGAAGTTGCATTACATCTCTATCGATGATCAACTGGCTGATGTATTCATAAAAGGTTTGATTAGAATCAATCACTGATCTTGTAGATATTGTGTTTATATTTTTGTAACAGAATATTCATATAAATCTAGCCTAGATTAAGAGTTATCATTTTCGTAAATAACGTAGGTAGTAAGTCTCACGTTTGTAACCTATATATTGTAATTATTGTGAATAAAAATATCAATATTTCTCCAAACCTGTATTCTTCTCTACCTATCTTTTCTAACAACCGAAACATAGCTGATTCTCACTATCATCTGATACTTGAACATACCATCTTTGACAATAGTTTATAGGCTAAAACCAAAATTTCGAGTTCTATCAAATGCTTGAGTTGACTTATTTCACAGGGAGCTTATCTTTTAAATAATTTGATTTGGTTTTGGGTGAATTCCTTTGTTAATGCAAATGAAAACCTTATTCTGTCATTCTAATACTAGTATTTTTGTGAAAGAGATATTTGCCTTCCTGGATCTGGTACTAATGCCTAGCAATGCAGAGAATTTCTTTGAGAAAGTTTCTAAATTTCCTATAAAAGAAACGAAACAGTTAAGCTATTGCAGTCGTCAGCAAGTAAGTTTGGCAGAGGTCAGAGGAGTTTAACTAGCCGGTATGTAATTTAGTAACTTAAAGTCAACAACATCTAGCTCAAGTATTACCATTCTTATGGCATAAAAGGGTATACAATCAGTCAATTTCAACTCTTACCTCACCTATCCTTATAATAGAAGAATAGCAGCACTTCTATGAAAGACGAGTTTCTAATATTAGTATTACCGTCAGGCCCGACCCATAAGGGGGGCAGCAAGGGCACCGGCCCATGGCCCAACATTCCTAGGGCCCATCCAGGATATACATAAGCCTTTCAAAGTTGGATTTAAGATGAATGGGTAAATGAAGATAATCTCGTTGCTTGTTCTTCTCTTTTCTTTGATTTTTGAGGTAAGGTTTTATGTCCCCCTCATTGTACTTTTACTTTATTGCTTATTCTATTACTAAAATTTAGGGGGCTTTGCCCTTTTCGATTTCAAAATATAAAATAGATAAATAAGTAAATAAATAAAAGGTAACATTTTTGTTTTGGTCCAAAAAATTTAAAAACACATGATGAAGATAATCTCATTCTTACGTAATATTTGAAATTACAATAAAATTTTATCTGAGAAATGATTTTTTTTTTTTTGAAATTAGATATGAGGCCTTATTAAAACAGATTTACAATATTTAACTTGTCAAACTCGTGCAGTTTTAAGGTGAAATACATGAAATAGTATTACATAGATTTCTTCAATAGTATGCCATATAGTTTTACAAATAACCAATGAGATTCAACTATTTATAAAAATAAATTATGTAGAAAGTAAAAACATAAATAAGTTATAAAATAGTATTACATAGATTTAAATTGTTATGGAACAAAATCATCTAAATTAAAAAATAATTAATTAGGAAGCAGTAAGTATTACATATTGAAAGGCCCTTGTTTGATATGCAAATGATCAGACAGCTATGGTTTGTCTTAGCTGTCAGATATTTGTTGAGTTGTGCAGCGGAATAAGTAAGGCATTAAATAATGATGGGACAATGAACACAATGAAATAATGCAAGTGTGTGAATGTGTTTGCAGAAAAGGTAATAACACAACATGATTTAAAGTGGTTCAGAGTTCACTCCTCCTACATCCACCCCCACTGTCAACTGACAAGTGAGATCAATTTATTATAATCTTTAATCAACAAGAATTACAAAGATTGATTAGGCAAGTTCCTTGAACTTCCTCTTCCTAATTAGTACAACCAACTAGGGATACACTTAAAGTACAGTCTTAAGTGTTTTTACAACTTGAAGTACAGTCTCAAGATTTACTAAACAAATACACTCAAAGTACAGTCTTGAGTGTTTACAAAATAACTAATACACCTAAAGTACAGTCTTAGATGTTTACAATCATAAACTTATCACACTAAGGTTTGTTGTTGAAGAAACAGGGGTTGAAGGGTGAAGGTTTGGGTTTGGAACAGTGTTTGAAAGGTAGGAATTGGTGTTTAAGGTTAGGATTACAGGAGGTGTGTAAAGGTGTAAGGGAAAGGTTTTTTGATTGTGAAAAAGAGAGTTTTTCAAGGTCTATTGTGCAGAGGTTGAACTCTTCTATTTATAGCCTTCAATGTAGCCGTTGGAATATGACTGTTGTAGCTTCATTAATGAGTCTTGGCCCCACTTGTCCACTTGCAGGTCTTCATGAGCTGGATTGAGCTGTAGGCTTCCAGAAGGTCTTCAATGGTCTTCAAAGGTGAACTTGATAGCTGTGAAGATACAGGATCCATCTTGGTTGAGATTTTGGCATCAAAGTATGAGACAGAGTAATGGTTGTCTGAAGGACTGAAGCCATAGCTGTCAGATCATACCAAGGCTTAGCTATCAGAATTGATCTTTAATAAGGATTGAGATTCACTTGATGATCTTGATAGCTTAGAGAAGGAATATGATTCATGTAATTGATTGATTGTAACCAATGTATAAAGTAGAATCATAACTGTCAGACTCACAGCTATCAGAGTGAAGGACCATTACTGACAGATTTCATCTTTTGATATAAGCCCTGTTCTATATATTCCTTTATAAAAACCAACTAACTATGACATTGATCAAAGTTAGGTCCTAACAATTTCCCCCTTTTTGGTAAAGGAAGATCTATTTTGAACATGACTTCACAGTTAATGATAAGAAAGATATTAATGAAAGAAGTAATTCAGGGATTCTCAACATTCACAAGTAATCTGAATGAGATTGAAATACTTGGAATCAACTCAAAATGAAAGAAGTTCACATATAACATTCATAAATATTGAACCAAACAAAATATATTGTTTCAAACACAAAAAAAAATGTTCCACAGTAATACAATTCAATCATCTGCCAGTTGATCATAGAACTCTTCTCTTTCTTGCCTGGCTGATATGAGCTCATTTCTTTCTTCCTCCTGCTCTCTTCTCATATCTAGCTCAACCCCTCTGTAATAGAACTCATTGTTCCATTCCCAAGTCATCCTCTCATCATATTTGAAGAACTCATCTTCCTTTGCTTTCAGTTGAGCCCTTGTAAGAGGCATTTGATCATTTCTTATTCTCATTGTGCCCCACAAATGCTTCTTCTTGTTCTTTGTTTTCTTGCTTTTCTTGGGCACATTGGATGGACCTGGTTGTGTTTGAACTGGTGCTTGAACTTCAGGGGAACTTTGAGTAGATTGCCGAGGAGGGTTGGTAATGGTAGGAGATGGAATTTTTATGGGAGATTCCTGCTCTGGGCTTGAAGGATCATCATCATCATCATCATCACTGTCAGAGTCTGAGGAGACATCAATAACAATATTGGCTCTGTTTTGGCTGACAGCTATTGGTTCTCTGAACTTTTTGATCTCTGGAATAGAGATCAATCTCATGAAGAGTGAGTTTTCATTGGGAGAGTTGAAATTTATGGGATCAACAGAGATAGAAGGTGACAGATATGGCTCAATGCCTGGATTTAAGGTTGGAAGAAAGATTTTGACCTTTTTGCTTATCAAGAGCATAAGAGCACACTTTTGTTCAAACAGTGAGTGAAAAAATGATTTTGCAAGCTCAATGCACAAGGTGAAGACTAGACCATTTGGCATATAGAGGCAGGAATTGAGTGATGGGGAGAGAAGTTGACTGAAGAGAATTTCCCAATCAAGAAGTGTGTTGGGAGTGATGAATTTTGGGAAGGATGGGATTTGGTGAACAAAATTTGAGGTTGATGAGATCCTTGATACTTTCCACTCTTCATAGGCAAAGAAAACCAATCCTGCAAGGTTTCTTGCCACCAAAATCAGACCATTTCTTGACAGCTCCCAGGATTTAGGATAAGTGAAAGGATTTGCAATTTCTGGGATATGAGTCACATGGGCTAACTTTGTCCTTGCTGCCTTGATGGAAGGGATGGAAAACTTAATGCCACAGCTAAGCATCCAAGGTTCTTTCTAGGGAAGATAGGCTTGATTTAGAGTGGGAGGAATGGAAAGGCTTGGAGGACTGTCAGGACTGTCAAGGATGGGTTCACTGTCAGACATATTTTGGCCCTGTCAAGCAAGGATTGGACTATGAGGGGGAGTTTCAACAGTTTCAATTTCTGGGATTGGAGAAATTGGCTTGGGAGGAGTAGAGATATGAGTTGAAAAATTTGGGATTGAATCAGAGGATTGACCAAGACCTTGCTTGAGGAGTCAGCTCTAAATTGAGATTTTAGAAGGTTTAAGGATGCCCTGACTTCTCCTTTGTTCAATTTTTGTTCAAGAAAAGTTTCAAGGGCTGCCTCATTGTCTGGGGTTCCATCAAATACAAGTCCCTTGGATGCATCCATGATTGTTTCTCCCTTTGACTTTTCAAGATTCCCCCTATCAATTTTAACATTTGGGGCAGGTTCACTCACAGACTCAGTTTCAGGAATAGAAGGGATGGTTTGGGTATCTACATCCATAGCTGTCACCTTAGGATTGCTAGATTACTCTTCTGGTCCACTATTTTTCTTCATGAACCTAGACCTGAGTTCATCTAAGACTATCTTTGTCTCTTCTTTACTTAGAACTTCATCAAGAAATATGAGAGCAACTTTTTCAGTATTGGGGTTCCCATCCAACTCAATAGCATCAATGGCTCTCAAAATTTTTGCTGACAGTTGAGGTTGGGCAAAGAGGATATTATCATCAGTGTTCCCCCTCAAAGGTTTCTTTTCTAATGGTTCATTGATATTGAGGATTGCTTCTATTGCTGACAGATGATCAGAGCTAGGTGTGGATGACTTGTCAACTATTGGACTGATAGTTGTGGATTTTGGAGAAGGGGAAGGGGTATTTAGTTTAGTTTTCTTGGGTTTTGGTGCTTTCTTTTCTGGCTTTCTTTTTTGAGGCAAGGATTTAGAGGGAAGGGATGAGGAAGATTGTACCTTTGATCTGGTGATAACCTGTCTGGTAGGGATGGCTGTCAGAGGTTGTTTGCCTTTATGCAGAAATTTGGACAAGTCAATAGCTGCCTGAAGCTCTTGAGGATCCATATCAGCATCACCAGCATCAGTTTGACCCATGGTGTCATCCCTATGACTGTCAATAGCACCCCTTTCTTCATTATCTTTTCCATGGCTGTCAGACAAGGTTCCTTCACTGTCTGTCACTTGAACCACCTTGTTCTTGCTTTTATCACCATGAGGTACCACAGTCTTTTTCAATAGCCCTGTCTTCTTAACATTGGATTGTACACCCCTCTTTATTCTCCTACTTGTAGCCAATGCTGCCAAGTCCTTCCAATGTTCAATCTTCTTTCTTCTTTCTTCCTGCATCTTTTCTTGTGTTTCATTAAAGCTTCTAGTGCTCACATCATCTCCACCTCTCATTATAGCTCCTTTCTTTTGTTTTAACACAAATGTTCTGTCATTGAAGCACTTTGTCTCTGACAGCTTTACAGTCTTCACCCATTTCTTGTGTAGTGGAGGATTGAGCTTGGGAATCAGAACTTCTAGTATTCCACTCATGAATCTAAAGTTATTCATTTTTCCACCTTGTTTCTTGAATTTTAGAGAAGAGGTTGAAGCTGCTAGCTGGAAGTTGTGGAGTAGAACTGTGCACCAGTTTGTGTCTTTAGTCATTAGGCTCAAAGATCTGCTTCCATTCATTTGCTCCCATTTGGTCAAAAGAAGATTGCTTGCCATCAATGGCCTTGTTGACCACATCCATGAGGGTTAACTTGAAGATATCAGTTTTGTCTTTAACCATTGCCTTGTCCTGTACAATCTTGAAGTCAGGGACTTTAACACCAAGGAATTTTTCATACACAGTCTTCAATCTATCTGACCCTCTATCCCAAATGTTCTTCACAAAGATTCGATTTGTTTGGGATATCATAGACCTCACCGACTAATTCCCCGAGTAATGGTTATCTCAGTATTGTCAATGGTGGCAGTTATTGAGTTGTCTTCCTTGTTTCTCCTTCCCACAAGGTAAATCTCCCTGCATAATTCTTCATAAATTGGTGGTCTGGCTCCCATGAAATCAAGCAATTCATTGACTTCAAGTAATTCTTTAATGAGTGCCCCAACTTCAGAATCATAAAAGCTAGGTTTAATGAAGTAGCTGTGAGCATCTGGGTAGTTTGCTTTTGATTCTGCCATGGATGGTTGAATGAATTAGGGTTGAAGAAATTTGATGGTGGATTAGTGAGGGAAAGAAATGGATTACAAACAGAGGGTTAATGAAACAGGAGTTTTGGTTTCAAAGAAGAGAGAGAGGAAAATAATGAGTGGAGAGTGGGTTTTAATGAGCATTGTGGATTTCAAAGTTTAGTAACTGTTCATATGAACAGTTATTTTTGCCCTTCCCCACGTTGAGGCCATTAAATCCCACAAAACATGGGAAGAACATTCCCTTTTTCAAGAATATTGCAGATAACGAGAAGGCTAAGGAAGTGATATTTGTGAGCAATTAAAACGATCAAATCACCGAAAAAAAATTACTTAAACCTAGCTGTCAGAGAATATAAACATTTTGACAGTTAAGTCAAGTTGAATGATGATGGCTGTCTGAGATAGCTATGGATCAATTTGCCTATAAAACAATGACAATTTTTGATGAAACTCATTCAGTTTGTTTTATAAACACAGATGGGTAGATTTTCTTCAAAGTTCAATCCCAAAAAATGGCTCACACAGCTAAACAACTGGTTTTTGGGAATAGTCATGAGGGTGATTTGGAGGGAGATGAAGGGGAGAGAGAAAGGGTGTCTTTCAATGTGATTGAAGGTTCAATGGTGGTGAGTAACAAAGGTAAGAATAAGAGGGTGAGAGTAGAGCAGGATTATGGTATCAAAGAGATAGCTGTTAGAGAGAAGGTTGATGGTAGAGATGGAGAAGGGATAAGGCTTTTTGGGAAAAATATTAGGGTTGATCAGGGTGAGTCTAGCAAGGGAAAAGGTATGGCAGAGAGGGTCTATACACTAGGAGAATTGGTTGGGCAAGATAGGGCTCAGACAGCCATTTAGAGGGGTTTAGCTGTCAAGCAAAAGGTTGATCCTGAGAGGAAGTACACAACTGTGAGCAGGGATTCACTTTCTCCTGGGGTTGGTTTGTTGGAGGGTAGAGATGATAACTTTGCTGGAGTACATGTATCTCCATCCTCAACTATATCACATCTGTTCAACCAGTTTATAGGTTGTTTTAGCCCTGTCAGTGTTCCAGTTGAGGAGAGAGATGAGTCTAGAGTTGAAAATGGTATTTATTCTGGAGATTTCAGCTTTGTGACACCACTGGAAGGTTTGCTTCAACCTTATGATGCTGTAGAGGAATGGTGGCCAAGAAGAGCTAGTCCTTCTCTTCAGTACTCAGTTACTTCAATTGATCCCTTTCTTGAGAGGCATCCAGTATGGTTGCAAAGGTACCATCAGACCTTGCAGTCTACTCAGGAGGCCAGATGTGAAGGAATGAGTGCAGGTGGTGGATCTGGAGAGACAGTGACATTTCCTAGGAATGTCTGACAGCTAAGGTGTGAAGATTTGAAGAGGAGTTGGATCTGGATGTTGTTTGTGTTTAAGGAAGTTTTTGTGGGTTGTTTTATGTATGTTTTTTGTTTTTCCTTGTCTTTTGCATAGATAGCTGTCAGTAGATGGCTATCAGGAATATTTTGAGGGGATAGCTGTCAGGCTTCACTTGTGACAGCATTGCTCTATCTGTATGCCCCCTTTTTGTTAATGAAGCAAAAAAGACTTTTTATTTTGGCAAGTTTATCATTCCAAGCATAGCTCTTAAAAGCTCAAATCTTTTTTCATCCATTGCTTTTGTAAGAATATCAGCAACATTGTCCTCTGTTCCAACTTTATTAAGACATATATGACCTTTTTCAACATGGTCTCTAATAAAGTGGTGTCTGACTTCAATGTGTTTAGTTTTTGAATGCTGAACAGGATTCTCAGTCATTGCAATGGTGCTTGAGTTGTCACACAGAATAGGAACATTGTCTACAATAATTCCAAAGTCTTGAAGTTGACTTCTGAGATATAAAATTTGAGAACAACAATGTCCTGCAGCAACATATTCAGCTTCTGTTGTGGAAGTAGCAACTGAGGTTTGTTTCTTGCTGACCAAGAAATTATTCTTGAACCCAGAAACTGACAGCTACTACTTGTGGATTTTCTATCCAAATTGCATCCAGCATAGTCAGAATCTGTGAATCCAATTAGGAATAAAGGAGCTTCACATGGATACCATAATCCATAATCTGGAGTTCCCTTTAGATACCTAAGAATTCTTTTGACAGCTGCCATGTGTGATTCTTTTGGATTTGCTTGAAATCTTGCACACATGCACACACTGAACATGATATCTGGCCTAGATGCAGTTACATATAGTAGGGATCCAATGTAACTTCTATAGAGTGTTTGATTTACACTTGGACCATCAATGTCAGCATGAAGTTTGGTGGTGGTTGAGAGAGGAGTTTTTGCAGGAGAGGCATTTTGCATGTCAAATTTCTTGATCATGTCTCTTGTATATTTGGCCTGATTTATGAATGTGCCTGCACTCACTACAAGAAAAGGGGCTATTTACGGCGCTCATTTACGGCGGTGGACACGCGTCCGCCGTATATATCATATATATACGGCGGTTATGTATACCGCCGTATATAATTAATATTTACGGCGGTCTAGACCGCCGTAAGTAAGTAAATACGTATATTTCTCAGTGAATGCGTATGAGATCGAAGTTATATACGGCGGTGTATAAGTAGCCGCCGTATATAGTTAACTATATACGGCGGGTTATACGCGTCCGCCGTATATAGTTAACTATTATCGGCGGATTATACGCGTCCGCCGTAAATGTTATTAAATACCGGGAAACCAAATTTCCCTATTCAGTTTCGCGGTATCTCTCCCTCTCTTTCTCTCCTCCATCGCAGCAAGCTAGGGCACGAAGACTCCATAGCTAGGGCACGAACGAACGAAGATCTCTTTCTCTCCTCCAAATCACAGGTTGGTATTTATTTTTAATTTTTTGGATTTTATTGTTCTTGGTCTTATTACTCGCCTCTCTTTCGTCTCTCCTCTAGCGATCTCAGTAGCTCTCTCCTCCAGCCTGGGAAATTGAGCTTTGATTTCTTCAATCAACAACAATCAGGTATACATTTCTTTCCCCTTTTCTAATTTACTTTGAATTTCTGGGTTTTTTTTTTTTTTTTTTTTAACTCAATAATGTTAGTACTCCGATATATTATATTTTGTTCTTGGTGTTGTGAGTTATTGTTGATAGGTTTTAAGTCCCAAAACATGTCCATGCAATGCCTGTAAATGGCCTTAAAATAACCGAGACCAAGGGTGGCGTAACCGGTGTTGAACTGGGTTGTTGTTGTTGAGTTTTGCCGATGTTTCGAAGGCCGCTGGGGTTTCGGTGCCAGGGCATGACTCGTGCTTATGAGCACGAGTCGTGACCCTCAGGGGGGACTCGTGAGAGGTAGTCGTGCAATTAGAATCAGTCGTGCAGGAAGTTTCACGACTCGTGCACTCATGCACGACTCGTGACCAAATCAAGGGTCTGGGGTCAACTTTGGGGCCTTGTAGACCTAGGTAAAGGGGTAGGTATTGAACCACTCTTTAACTAAACTTGTTGTACAACTTTAGTAAAACATTTTAGCACTTGGAATTATCCAAAAAGGTTTTGGCAAGAGCTTTAAAAATTGATCTAAAGTTGCTTGAAAGACAGCTTTTATTGCTGAAGGGTTATAATCTGCAGTTTTGGTCCATTTTCTAGGCTTTGCAAACCTAGGCTAAACAACTCGGATTGGAACACTTTTTGATCCTGTATTTAGTACAACTTTAGTACTACATTAAGGAATTTGAAATGGGACAATTGGATAATGGGAAGTGCTTTAAAAGTGGTCGTGAACTTGCTTGAAAGGCAGTTTTTGACCATTGAACCAAATGTTATAAAACTTGGTTTTTTGAACTTGAACCCTAAAGGTAAGTTGTTCAATGTTGTATAGAGATTGTGTAGGGCTGGTTATATGTTGTTTTATCCCTACATGGTGACTTGTGCAAGGTCCTTGGCTTATATAGTGCCTTAAATAAGAAGTTGCACTATCGTGTTTGTTAAACGGGAGTTGAACACCCTGTTTTTACCATCAATCAACAACAATAAGATTTTTTTTTATCTCATTATGATGTAATAGTGTGGATAATGGAAATGGAGAAAATTGTAAAATATCTAAACTTGGCCACTTGTCGAATTGTAAAATATCTAAACACCAACCTAGTTCCTTAAATATAATAACACTTTTCTTATATTACCATCGCTCTCCTAAGATAGTACCCTTCGTAGACCCTACACAAAAAATAATGTTGCGCACTTCAACCTAGTTCCTAAAAATAGTTTCAAATCTTTTGTTGCATGTGCATATTCTTTTGCACATCAACCTAGTTCCTTAAATTAGCTTCTCAATTAGGGGGGGGGCTTGTGAGAGAGAACGAATGATGTTGTCATAGGGTTATACTATATCATGGGCCCAAGTTCGACTAATAGGCTAGGCTCCAACAATGTATATTATCTATATCGAGCCAAAAGTTGTACATATTTAGACTATGTTTGTTTATGAGTTTATTTTTATTCTAAACTTTGTGTCTCTCGGTCTTATATATAGGTTGTATTTTAACGTTAAAAATATCAAGTCAAGTCATATATGGACAAAAGTTGGATTGATTTGGATAATCGAATTTCAAATGAGTATTTGTCTGGGGTTGACAACTTTCTCGATTTTGCATTCTCAAAAGTCCATTTGGTGTTAAAGAAATATATTGTCCTTGTAAAAAATGCGCAAATCGTTACCAAGAAGACCGTGCAACCGTGAGATCACATTGTATTGCAGTGGGATTTCAAAAAGATTACAAGAATTGGATTAGGCACGGGGAAGAGTACATTTCGGCGCGTAAGAATGATGATAATGATAGGACAACTGAAGATGGCATTGAAATTGAATTGGGCGTGCAAGATTGTATGAGGCGAATGGTACATGAAGGGATGGGTATGCCGGATAGTAACCAGCCAGGAATTGAAGAAATCGTACAATCAGATGCATCCACCGCAAAGTTTCTTAGACTTTTGAGAGATGCTTGATCAAGCCTTGTGGGAAGGGTGTGATAAGTTTACGGTACTCTCATTTATTGTAGAACTTATGCCTTTGGAAGGCTAATTATCGAGTGACCGATAAGGGATTTACTTCTTTATTAAAAATTTTCATTAGGGCATTGCCTCAGTCAGCGAAAGTGCCAAGTTCCTATCGTGAGGCGTACAAGATGACTGCGGATTTGGGTTTTAGTTATAAAACGTGGGACGCGTGCATTAATCATTGTATGTTGTTTCGAAATGAAACTGAAAAACTTACTAAATGTGAAATTTGTGGAGCCTCTAGATATAAGCAACAAGAAGAAGGGGTAGCGGTGAAGGTGCGGAAACAAGTGGCAAGAATAAACTTCCCAAGCAGGTAGCGATGAAGAAAGTATGGTATTTTCCCTTAAAGCCAAGGTTGCAAAGGTTGTATTGGTCATCTAAGACCGCGACACTCATGAGATGGCATGCCGAGAAAAGAATAGACGATGGTGTGCTGAGGCATCCTGCAGACTCTCGTGCGTGGAAGAAATTCGATGAACGTTATCCATTATTTTCAAGTGAAATTCGAAATGTTAGATTGGGATTAGCATCTGACGGATTTAATCCTTTCAGAACAATGACTATATCTCACAGTACTTGGCCGGTTGTGCTTATGCCATACAATCTTCCACCTTGGTTATGCATGAAACAACCATATTTCTTCTTGTCGGTGCTTACTCAAGGCCCAAAAGGGCCGGGCAACAAGATAGATGTGTATCTCCAACCGTTAATTGATGAGTTGAAGGAATTGTGGGAAGATGGTATATCAACTTATGATGCATCAAGGAACGAGTTGTTTACTTTACGAGCTTCACTATTGTGGACAATAAATGACTTTCCTGCATATGGAATGTTGTCTGGATGGAGCACTAAAGGTGAATATGCTTGCCCTTGTTGCAATGTGAGACCTCAAGCACGATGGTTGAATCATGGTGGCAAGTATTGTTATATTGGTCATCGACGCTTCTTGCCTAGGAGTCATGCTTTTCGTAAGGATAAAGGCTCTTTTGATGGTACTCATGAAGTGAGAGATAAGCCCAAGTTATTGTTTGGAACAAAATTGCTTAAACAAGTTGAAAATATGGAAACAGAGTATAAAATAGAAGATGTTATTAAAAAGAGGAAAAGAGAAGAGGGTGAGAAGCAACAAGCCAAGTTGGAGAAAAGAAAGGTTCCTAAGTTGTGTCACAATTGGAAAAAGAGGAGTATCTTCTTTGAGTTGCCTTATTGGGCAAATAATCATGTTCGTCATAATCTTGATGTTATGCACATTGAAAAAAATGTGTGTGATAATGTGCTACATACTGTTAGGTACTGCGGGGAAATCAAAAGATAATGATAAAGCAAGAAAAGACCTAAAAGTGATGAACATTCGGAAACCATTGCATCTACAAAAGCTTCCATCGGCAAAGATATTATGCCTCCGGCTCGGTTTACAATGAGTAAGAAGCATAAAGACACATTCTTGAAAGTTCTAAAGGGAGTCAAAGTCACCGATGGCTACTCGTCAAACATATCTCGTTGTGTACATCTAGAGGAAAGAGCTATTTGGGGTCTTAAGAGCCATGATAGTCATATTTTGCTCCAACAACTACTCCCTTTAGCCTGTTCGAAAAGTGTTGCCTACTTACATTGTAAAAGCCATCATTGAGTTGGCAAATTTCTTTAGGCAATTATCCTCAAAGGTGAATACACTTGCCGATCTCGAAAAGATACAAGATCGGATGGCCGTCACACTATGTGCTCTCGAGAAAATATTCCCACCGGCTTTCTTTGATGTTATGGAGCACTTGCCGGTGCATTTAGCCGAGGAGGCCTTGCTAGCGGGCCCAATACAATTTCGTTGGATGTATCGGTAGAGAGGTACATCCATATTAAATTTACTTTGAAAAAGTTAAATTCTTTTTACATACCGCTTTAGCATGAGTAAATGTTTTTGTAGGTTTCTACTTACATTAAAATTATATGTTCGAAATCGAGCCCATCCCGAGGCCTCCATAGCTAAGGCAATTGTGGTGAAGAATGCATGACTTTTTGTACGCAATATTTGGATGACATTGAGACAAAGTCCAATCGTCCTAGAAGAAATGATGATGAAGGTGATGAGTTAGGCCGCTTTGTAGGAAAAGAAGAGGTAATTATCCTTGATTACATCACACGAGTACAAGCGCATAGATATGTGCTTTTCAATACTGAAGATGTTGAACAATACCTAGAGTAAGTGATTCCTTACATGAGGCTTACATTCCTTATATCTTTTATATTTCAAATTAATACTTAATTCATATTTTCGATGCTCGAGAATGCATCGTGTACATTTGAGGGAGACATTACCTCGTAATCAACGACATCTTATAGAGAAAGAACATAATGATAAGTTTGTTAGCTGGTTTAAGGATTATGTAAGTATGAAACCACCTTCATATAATAGTTTCAATTTATCGTTTTAAATATTTTCTTATTAAATTTTGTTTTTTATAAAAGGTATGCACGACGAAAGATGTAGTGCCCGAAAGAATTACGAGTCTTGCATTGGGTCCTCAATTTATACTTTTAATGAAAACGATACTTGGTATATAGGTGGAAACCATTAACCTTCCTGTATCGCTCCCTAACCCGGGGCTTGGGATAAATTGTGGTCTAACAATCCCACGTACCGGTATCATTTTTCTTTAAAAAAATGAAAAAAAAAAAAGAAAAGTTGTTGTTCTTCTTTGTTTTTGTTGTTGTTGTTTGTTGTTGTTGTTGTTCTTTCTTTGTTGTTGTTGTTGCTTCTTGTTTTGTTGTTGTTGCTTCTTTGTTTTGTTGTTGTTCTTTGTTTTGTTGTTGTTTACATTTGTCATTGTTATTCTTGTGCTGTTTTGTTATTGTTGTTCTTCTTTGTTTTGTTGTTGTTATTCTTCTTTGTTTTGTTGTTGTTGCTGTTTTGTCAATGTTCATATTTCTATATCTACCTTGTAGTATTACAATTGTATATTGGAAGCATTGTTATTCTATAAGGCCATTTATAAGACCAATATATGGTCTTATACATGATACATAAGACCTATAATAAATTTATAGGTCTTATACATATATTATAAGATTGTTTTTTTGGGTCCTTTACTTGGTTTATCCAATTCTTGTGCTATAATTGAATTGTCATATGACGAGATATGCCTCCAAGGAAAAATTTATTACCAGGTCAGGGCTCTAACCCTAAAGGAAGAGGGTTGGCAAAACCAACCGCCAAATGGGGTAAAGAGAGATTGATCATAATATGGAATAATTATGGTCAACCAGTTGGTGGGGAAATGGCACAATTAGCTACTCAGATAGGAATTTTTGCTAAAAATGGGGAACATTTCCCATTAACTAATGAGTGGTCTCAGATGAATCACGAGTGCATAAATAACGTATGGAATGACGTTCTGGTAAGTTGTAATCCATATTTCTTACATATATCTCTAGTACGTAGTCAAAAGTCTTATGCTTCTCTAACAATTGATTTTTTTTTCTTTGTTGAATTGTGTATATAGGAAAATACAAATGCTCCTCCGGAGTATTTCCCGGTTATGGCTCTTTCTCTCGCTAAAGCGTGGCGTGACTGGAAATACAATGTGAGACAAGCATATAATAAGTATTATATAGTTATGAATATTACTCAGTTATGACTTTGTTATGAATATTGACTCAGTTATGAATATTATTACTCAGTTGAAACAAAGCATTATAAGATGTATCAATCTCGACGAAGACGCATTGGCTCACCCACCCCGTGGGTGCGTTGCCATGGATCAATGGGCCGCACTTGTTGCGATGTGGGGAACGCCCAAGGCTCGGGTATATTTCAAATTAATCTCAATCTATTATCGTGAATGTCTTATATAAGTAGTCAAATTCATACTAATATTATCTTTTTTTTTTTTTTCCAGAAATATCGAAACAAATAAATTGAATCGAGAAAAACAATCGTGCTCGAATAGGACCGGAAAAACGTCCCATCCCAAAGTCATCAAAGAGGTTTGTCATCGTTCAATTTAGTTCTCGCTTGTCAATTCAATTAATGTTTCTTTTTGTATCGTATATAAATATTTTTTTTTTTTTGTCAAATGATTCTATTATAAATTGTAGAGAGGCGACAAGGGATTACCAACCGATCGCGTAAGCGGTTTCATACATACGCGCACGGGCAAAACACCCGCAGATCAAGCCACCACTCAAATGATTGTAAGTTAAAGTTTCAACCTTTTCTGTTTCAGTTTTGTTATTCTATAGAATATTTTTTTCATTTCTAACTTCATTTTCATAATATTAATTAAAGTTAAAACATTTATATTGAACATGTTGTTTTTGTTACAAAGAACGCTTAATGATGCGGTTGAGGAGCCGCGAGAGGACTCTCCGCGGCGCGTGAAGATGTTTTTGTTGGTATGTTTGGCTACGATGACCATGGGAGAGTTCGATGTATGGGAGGCGGTCTGAACAAAACTAAGGTGTTTGGTAAATCCCAACCTTCTCAGGCAGCTGTAGCGGAGGCGGTGGCGGGGGTCAGAGCAGATTTTGAAAGACAACTTGAGGAGGAACGCCGAAAAAATGAGGATGAACGCCTTAAGTTACAACAACAAATTGATGAATTGAAACGTTGGATGGAACGACGTGGAAATGACGGTAATGAATAGGTGTTCGTGGATTTTAGACATTGTATATTTTGGATACATTCAACAACTAACAACTTTTTTGTATAATGGTTATTATGTATGGATACATTCAACATTAATTGTGTTAATATGTAGATTGTAAATATTGATTGCATTTGTGTATTTTTTGTTATATTGTGTGTGTACAGGTTGAATTTGGTTTTTGTGAACGTATTTTTGGGGAAAATGAATTATACAAAGCTGGGGAAAAAAAAAAAATAGGATTATTTACGGCGGTGACCAAATCCGCCGTATAAACCTAGGGACGACTCGTGCCCAAAGGGGGACGAGGGAACCAAGTAGGGGTGTAAATGGGACGACTCGTGCCATGTTGGACGAGTCGTCCCTATTTAGTTATTTACGGCGGATATAGTGACCGCCGTATAAAAGTCCCATGGACGACTCGCTTGGACGAGGGAACCCGCGGGGGTGCAACTGGGACGACTCGTCACGGAGCGGACGACTCGTCTCTTATTTACGGCGGTTACACATTCCGCCGTATAAAGATCACTCAAATACGCCATTTTATACGTATGTATTCCATTTATATACGGCGGTGGTATATCCGCCGTATATAGTATATACGGCGGTTCCCCCGCCGTATATAGTATATACGGCGATAATTTATACGGGGATCTATTTACGGCGGCTAGTCCGCCGTAAATACTATATACGGCGGGGCGCGTATTATTTACGGCGGATTTTAACCGCCGTAAATAAGCCTGTTTCTTGTAGTGACTGGACTGTTTCACCTGAAGTCCCAAGAAGAATGTGAGCTCACCAATCAAGCTCATTTCAAATTGTTCTTGCATGGTTTTTCCAAATTCTAGGCAGAGTGACTCATTAGAAGATCCAAAAATTATGTCATCAACATAGACTTGAATGAGCAAGGTATCTTCACCATATTTCTTGATAAACAGGGTATTATCAATATGGCCTTTGGTAAATCCTTTGCCAAGTAAGAATTTTGACAGGGTTTCATACCATGCCCTTGGTGCTTGCTTGAGTCCATATAGAGCTTTATCAAGCTTAAATACATGGTCAGGGAACTTAGGGTGCTCAAAGCCAGGGGGTTGTGAGACATAGACCTTTTCTTTTAATATTCCATTAAGAAAAGCACTTTTGACATCCATTTGGTAGACTTTCATCCTTTTGGAAGATGCAAAAGCAAGGAATAGTCTGATAGCTTCCAATCTGGCAACAGGGGCATAAGTTTCATCATAATCAATGCCTTCTTCTTGCCTGTACCCTTGAGCTACCAATCTGGCTTTGTTTCTGATGACAGTCCCTTCCTCATTCATTTTATTTCTGAAAACCCACCTTGTTCCAATAACAGTTTGATTACTTGGTTTGGGAACAAGTTGCCATACTTTGTTCCTTTCAAACTGTTCTAATTCTTCTTCCATAGCTTCTATTCAGTCAGCATCTTGGAGTGCTTCATTTATTTTCTTTGGTTCCAATTGGGATATGAATGCACTCATGATAAAAGGAATGTTGTCTGGAACTGGTGTTTTGTCAATTTGAAGATTGATGAAAATATCATTATTGGGTGGAATGATGTGAGTAATGGTGGATTCAGCATTGGTTTTGGGAGGAGAAAGAGGATTATTGGATGGGGATGGAAGATGGCTAGTAGATGGATAACTTGAAGAATTTGGATGGTCGCCTAAGGGTTGGTGTCGGCCTAAGGAAGAATTTTGAGAGATGTCAGTCAAGGAATGACCATTTAATTGAGTATTTTCTTCCTCATCAATTGGATTGGTTGTGGGAATGTTTGCTATTGACTTGGTTGGCTGGATTGGTTGATGATGAGAATGAAGTGGTTCATGGCTGTCAGAGAGATGATGACTGTCTTGCACATGATAGCTGTCAAATGAATTTCTTGGTACCATGTATGGAAGATTTGATGAATCTTGTTCATGATGGAGTATAGTTGAATCAAGAATAGGAGATGCTTCAGGGAGATTATCTAGGTTTCCTAAAAATTCATCAAAATCACACAATTCAGTCACACTTTGATCATTGTTTTCATCAAAGTCAACATGAATTGATTCTTCCACTACAAGTCTTCTTTTGTTGTAAACTCTATAGGCTTTTCTTGTATTAGAATACCCAAGAAAGATTCCTTCATCACTTTTGGAGTCAAATTTGTCCAAATTGTTCTTTCCATTATTGTGGATGAAGCATCTACTTCCAAAACTGTGAAAGTAGGAAATGGTAGGAACTTTGTCATTCCATAATTCATATGGAGTCTTCTTATGGAATTTGTTGATTAGTGTTTTATTTTGAACATACACAGCAGTAGTGACAGCTTCCCCCAAAAATACTTTGGGAGATTGTGTTCTTACAGCATTGTTCCTGCTGCCTCACAAATTGTCCTGTTTTTCCTTTCAGCAACACCATTTTGTTGGGGTGTTCTTGGGGCTGAAAAATTATGATCAATACCTTTGCAGTCACAATATTCTTCTACTCCTGTGTTCTCAAATTCCTTTCCATGATCAGATCTGATCTTGATGATGGATGTTCCTTTTTGATTTTGAATTTTATTGAACAGTTTTGTTAGACAGCTAAGGGTGTCACTTTTGGATTCAAGAAGAATGATCCAAGTGAATCTGGTGTAGTCATCAACCACAACTAGGGAGTATCTCTTTCCTCCTAAAGATCTAGTTCTTATGGGTCCAAAAAGATCCATATGAAGTAGTTCAATAGGTCTTGAGGTGTCCAATCTGGTCTTGGGCTTGAATGAAGATCTCTTTTGCTTCCCACATTGGCATGCTTTGCAAAGTTTTTCCTTCTTGAATGGGATCTTTGGAAGACCTCTGACTAGATTTGAATTTTCAAGCTTGGAGATGGTTTTATGGTTAAGGTGAGCCAATCTTTTGTGCCATAGCCATGACATATCAGATTGACTAAAAGACAAGGCAATGAGCATTTGAGGATTCCACAATCTCTAGGTTTAAGCAAGTAGAGATTTCCTTTTCTTGATCCAAATGAATGACTTTATTGCTTTTGTTTTTAACAGTACATTGATTCTTAGTGCAAACAACATGATATCCCTTATCACAGATTTGACTAATGCTGTTCAAATTGTGTTTGAGACCCTCTACATAAGACACATTTGTAAAAATGATATCTTTAGTAATAAGATTTCCTGATCCTTTGACCTTAGCTTGGGAATTGTCACCAAAGGTTACATTTGGACCATTTTTAGGGATATATTGTTGCAACCAGTCTTTATTGAAGGTCATATGTCTACTACAACCACTATCTAAATACCAGAGTCCTTTCCTAGGTACCTGCAAAACAGAAAGTAAATTTTATGGTACCCTATTTATTCTTTTGGGTCCAAAGGATTAGTTTTTCTTTGGTACCCTAGCTTTGTTCATTGATCTTTTTCTGAAGAACTGGTTTAGGGTATTTAAATATGACATGATTTGCATCATGTAAGGAGTAAGGACAGTGGATTGGGATGGATTGAAGAAGTGGTTTGGGTTGTTATATTGGGGTTAAAACTGAAAGGTATTTGGATAGGATGATCTGGGGGAGTCATTTTGATTTGCATGACTTCTTCCATTTGAGAGTTGCCATTGAGGTTTTTGTTGTTTGGTGTATCTATGTTTGTTATAGAATCTTTGTTGCCTTGGGGTTCTTTGTTGTTTGGAAGATCTTGGCTCCGTCGGGCCTTGGGCGTCGTCTCGGGGCTTAGTACATCTAGCACATTTTTGCAGCTTAATTTCTTCCTGTATATTGGCCCCTTTTTGAACCCAAATATACTTGCTTCCTTGAATTTTACTTGGTCCTTTGTTTGAATGACTAGGACCAAACAAGATTTCCTTTGATTTTCCCTTGGTTTGAACAGGATAGGTTTGAGTTTGATAGCTGCCAGAGCTTAGGTTTTCTAGAACCATTTTTTCAATGGCCCTTTCACCAGTGGGAGGAGTGTACATATTTAGTGTAGGATCATCAGCACCAATCCCTGTTTTGTCACTAGGATGTCTTTGGGTGTAGGTGAAAAGGGATAATGCTTTGCTTGACTTGTTCCATGAATCTATTTTCTTTTTAAGAGCATCATTCTCTTTTTCAAGATTTATGAGTCTTTGACAGTTTTCTTGAGTCTTTGGATGTCTCACTTGCCGATCCATGTTTTGTTTTTCAAGCATGAAGCATTGATCTCTTAGCCCTTGACAGGCTTTCTCAAGCTCAGAATTAGTTTTTGTGAGGGTGTCAATGGTTGAAGATTGGGAAAGGTTCTCATTGACCAGTGAAGCAAAACTAGTTTTTTGTTTCTTGGTTTGAATTAAAAGAGTGCAAACTAATTGTTTGAAACCATCAATATTTAAAGAATTAAAGTCATGTACCTCTTTTAGTTCTTCTGCGGCGGGTAAGTGCTTCCATATCTTCCTCATTGTCGACTCTTCCTCATCTTCACTATAAAGCATAGCATGGCCTCCTCTCCTTCATTGTCGAGTCATTCTTGGACTCATATTCTTCATCACCGAATTTTGATGAATCGGCTATCATAACTTGCTCCTTGTTTTTGTCATTTTTATTTTTGGAGCAGTTGAAGCAGCTTGCACTGAACTGCTAATGATCTCTTTTGAGTAGGTCAATCTCTTAGCTGTCTGATTTTCCCTAGGTTTTCTTGGTTCAGGACAATCAGATGAGTAATGTCCTTGCTTTCCACAGTTAAAGCAATCAATAGTCTTCTTGAAGCTGTCTTGTTGAGCATTAGATGTGGAAGGATTGTACCTTTTATCAAAAGATTTCTTTTGAAATTTCATGGCATTTCTGACAGCCATGGATATGAGACTTGGAATGTCTTCTTGAGAGATCTGTTTATCGACGGGTTTGGAGCTGATGTTTATCTTTTGAAGGGCATTGTTGACAATGGTCTCAATGTCTTGGTGAGTGATTGGCTTGTGGGTAGATTCTTGAGCAGTTAAAGCTAAAGTTTGTGAAATGGTAGGAACTGGTTGAATTTTTATCATACCTTCCAATTCATAAGCTTCAAGCTTTCCAAAATACTGTTCAACTGTCATTGTGCTCCATTCAGATCCTTCTCTGATAGGTAATGCTACCTTTTCATATTCTTGTGGAAGATTGGAATATATCTTGAGGCAGAGATCTTGCTGTTCAAAGGTTTTTCCATGGTCAGCAATAGATCTAACAAGGTTTTCAAACCTTGGTTGAGCAATACTCACTTTTTCTCCAGGATAGAACTTGAAGTTGTCTAATTGCCTGAGCAAGTTATACAAATTTTGTGTCCTGACACTGGTGTTTTTAGTGAATTTAGTTTGAATGAGATCCCATGCTGATCTGGCATTTGGTTCCTTAGCAATTTCTTGTGCTAGTGAGTCATTTACACTCTTCTGAAGAATGTTTTTGACTTTTAGATTTGCACTGATTAATTGCTTTTCAGATTCAGACCATGCTTCTGGGGATTTCATCGTACTAGCTCCTCCATTGATATCTATTTGAGTTGGGTAGGACACTTCATTATTTAGAACATACCAGTTCCATATACTGTTTGCATCAAGGTATGTTTTTATTTTTGATGCATAAATCTCAAAAGATCCACAGTCATCAATGTGTGAGATGTCTTTCTCATTATTTTTCCTTGGTTGAGGCATGGTGAGTTTGAAGAGGATCCTTCACAATTTCTTAGACTTTTGAATGTGAAGACAAGCTCTGATACCAATTGAAAGGCCCTTGTTTGATATGCAAATGATCAGACAGCTATGGTTTGTCTTAGGCATCGAGATATTTGTTGAGTTGTGCAAATGGAATAAGTAAGGCTTGAAATAATGATGGGACAATGAACACAATGAAATAATGCAAGTGTGTGAATGTGTTTGCAGAAAAGGTAATAACACAACAAGATTTAAAGTGGTTCAGAGTTCACTCCTCCTACATCCACCCCCACTGTCAACTGACAAGTGAGATCAATTTATTATAATCTTTAATCAACAAGAATTACAAAGATTGATTAGGCAAGTTCCTTGAACTTCCTCTTCCTAATTAGTACAGTCAACTAGGGATACACTTAAAGTACAGTCTTAAGTGTTTTTACAACTTGAAGTACAGTCTCAAGATTTACAAAACAAATACACTCAAAGTACAGTCTTGAGTGTTTACAAAATAACTAATACACCTAAATTACAGTCTTAGATGTTTACAATCATAAACTTATCACACTAAGGTTTGTTGTTGAAGAAACAGGGGTTGAAGGGTGAAGGTTTGGGTTTGGAACAGTGTTTGAAAGGTAGGGATTGGTGTTTAAGGTTTGGATTACAGGAGGTGTGTAAAGGTGTAAGGGAAAGGTTTTTGGATTGTGAAAAAGAGAGTTTTTCAAGGTCTATTGTGCAGAGGTTGAACTGTAGCCGTTGGAATATGACTGTTGCAGCTTCATTAATGAGTCTTGGCCCCACTTGTCCACTTGCAGGTCTTCATGAGCTGGATTGAGCTGTAGGCTTCCAGAAGGTCTTCAATGGTCTTCAAAGGTGAACTTGATAGCTGTGAAGATACAGGATCCATCTTGGTTGAGATTTTGACATCAAAGTATGAGACAGAGTAATGGCTGTCTGAAGGACTGAAGCCATAGCTGTCAGATCATACCAAGGCTTAACTATCAGAATTGATCTTTAATAAGGATTGAGATTCACTTGATGATCTTGATAGCTTAGAGAAGGAATATGATTCATGTAATTGATTGATTGTAACCAATGTATAAAGTAGAATCATAACTGTCAGACTCACATCTATCAGAGTGAAGGACCATTACTATTTCATCTTTTGATATAAACCCTGTTCTATATATTCCTTTATCAAAACCAACTAACTATGACATTGATCAAAGTTAGGTCCTAACACATATGAATATATATATATATATATATATATATATATATATATATATATATATATATATATATATATATATATATATATATATATATATATATTCTTCTTTGATTAACATTGTGAGACTTTTTCTTACTTTTTTATATTTCCCAAATTCATCTGAAATATTAGAAATTAGAATTCAAATATACATAATGTTCTACTTATTTATGTAATTTACTTTGAGAAAGATATATATATTTATATATTTGTTTATTCTTCTTTGATTAACATTGTGATACTTTTTATTACTTTTTTATATTTCCCAAATTCATATGAAATATTAGGAATTAGAATTCAAATATACATAATGTTCTACTTATTTATGTAATTTACTTTGAGAAAGATATATATATTTATATATTTATTTATTCTTCTTTGATTAACATTGTGAGACTTTTTATTTCTTTTTTATATTTCCCAAATTCATATGAAATATTAGGAATTAGAATTCAAATATACATAATGTTCTACTTATTTATGTAATTTACTTTGAGAAAGATATATATATATATTTATATATTTATTTATTCTTCTTTGATTAACATTGTGAGACTTTTTATTACTTTTTTATATTTCCCAAATTCATATGAAATATTAAGAATTAGAATTCAAATATACATAATGTTCTACTTATTTATGTAATTTACTTTCAGAAAGATGTATTTCTTCAGTAACAAATTTTCAATATCAAAGTTAAGAGAAAAGTGTGTCCTTTCATCATCCCAAAGAATATATATAAAGGAGAGGTGACTAAATGAACCATTCATCCCCCAAACATGGCTGGAATCAAAGCCATACTTGCAATCACTCTTCTACTCTTTCTAATAACCTTCTTTCACATCCCAAAAGCTTCCTCTAAACCTGCTAGCTTTAGCCTAAAGCTCATTCGTGCCTCCCACAGAAATAATACCTTTCGTGAGAGGTATAAGTCCTATGTCCATGCCTCAAAGGTCCGAGCTTCTTACTGGACTTCGTTTAATAAATCAACTGCTAACAAAACCATTCATACCGATGTGATCCAGCCTTCTCTCTCAAATGAGGTAGAAAGAATTGTGGTTGAAATGAGGATAGGAACCCCAGCTCAGAAAGTATTCCTAGCATTTGACACTGGGGGTTTTCGTTCGTGGACACAGTGTGCTTCTTGCACCACATGTTTCCCCCAATCAACAGCCAAGTTCAATCCCCAACTATCCACCACCTATCGTGAAATGTCTTCTGATGATATCAACTGTAAAGCCCCCATTTACATCAGAAACGGACGTCAATGCCAGTACGAATCTGGATACATAAGCAGACAGTATACCAAGGGAATTGCTTCCTATGACACTTTTTCTTCCATGGATAATAATCCAGCCCAAACTGCTTCCAACATACGTTTCGGGTGCTCATTGGTGGCACGTGGTTTTGGATTCCCTTCCAACACTATAATATCTGGAGTCTTAGGAATGAGTAGGCACCGAGATTCTTTTCCCAGCCAGTTGAGTCAACGTGGCGGAAAAGGCCGATTCTCTTACTGCCTCGTTGATGTCAACACAGCTCCAAGTGTGGTTAACTTGGTCACGTTTGGAGATGATATTCCGAACACCCCTGAAGGAAATCTTCAAACGGTCCCTTTTATTGAACACCGCAATGATCATGGATGGTTTATCAATCTACTTGATATCTCGGTTGGAGGAGAGCGCCTTAATCTTCCTCCAGGGACATTTGCTCGAAATCCTAATGGTGGTAACGGGGGTTTACTCCTTGACACTGGTTCTCCATTCACGCTTTTAACCAGTGTCGCTTACCTTGGAATCATATCCAAGATTCAGAACCATCTCTCAAACACTGGATACTTCACTCGAATTTCTGGCAAGTCAGATCTCTGCTATCGCTATAACCTTATATCCCGTCCACTTCTAATGCACTACTTGCAGACCATTTCGTTTCATTTAGAGGACTCTGCTCAACTTGATTTGCCTGTGACAAGTGTGTACCTTTTTAATCGGGAAGGTAGAACTTTCTGCCTTAATATGCTGGAAGCCAATAGTGATTGGCCTAACATTTTGGGATCATTGCAGCAACAGGATACGCGTTTCGTCTACGATCTTAATGAAAATTCCCTGTTCTTTAAACCTGAAAAATGTGGTAGTTGATTTTCACTTTTATTAACTAGTATTCATTAATTGCCTCTGGGGCAAAAATCAAATTTGCATCAGAAACTTTTATGTACTCCAATATATTAAAATCAAAAACTTTTGTTGTCATGTGGGTCCTCAATATTTTTTTGATCACTTTGTTATTGACAACGCCCGCAATCAATCATTGAGATTACGTTAATTAACGGCCGACCAACAGATCTATAAGTAGAGCCGTTAATTAGGGATCGTCTCGTCCCGTCATATAAATGGGACATGACAGGATAGTATATTCTAATTCCGTATAAAAGCGGGCCTATTTGGGACATCCCGTTTGGGACTCAGGACAAAGCGGGATGGGACGGTACGTCCCGCATTTTTTTAATTTTAATATTTATTGAAGGCTCAAGCCCTGGCAGACTTCTTGGTCGAGCTTACGTTCACCAAGGAAGACAGCGAGGCGAGAGTTCACAAAGAGAAGGCTAAAGGAAAGGAACAAGAGTCCCAGCTCGTCACTTCTCTACCCGACGATTGCTGGAAGATCTACTCAGATGGGTCAGCAACGAAGAATGTCAGTGGAGCTGGGATAGTACCGATCGAGGCAGAGTCTGGGACAATATACGAAGAGTCATTGAGGTTCAATTTTGATGCATCCAACAACCAGGCGGAGTATGAAGCTTTGGTAGCAGCCATCGAGTACGCCAAATGCTTCGGAGCAACTAAAATCATGGAATATTGCGACTCCCAACTAATAGTCAACCAGGTCAGAGGGGTGTATGAGGTGCTGAACTCCACCTTAGTCAAATACTGCGACCTGGTGAAGGAATTGACAAAAGACTTAGAATTTTGGGAAATCCGAAGGATTGGTCGAGAGGATAATGAGTTGGCCGACTTACTCTCGAAGCTAGCTACTTCAGACGAGCCACATGAAGAGCCCATCTCTTACCTTGAGAGCCCAGCATATGAAAGAGTTCAAATCCAGTGTGTGGAAGACACTTCAAGGAACTGGGTTTATAACAAGTGTTGGATTGAAGAAATGAAGGCATACCTGGGAAGTGGCGAGCTCCTTGAAGACGAGAAGAAAGCTCGAGCTATCAAAAAGAAAGCTTTGAGGTATGTTACCGAGGGAGGCATGCTGTTTAGAAGATCATACACCAGGCCATTGTTGAAGTGCATTCACCCTGAAGAGATCACTCATTTAATGCATGAGGTGCACAGTGGAATTTGTGGTGGACACCCGGGGGCCAGGACTTTAGCCGATAAATTGATCACTCTGGGATACTACTGGCCACACATGAGAGGTGACACTTATGACTTTGTTCAACAATATGACCAATGTCAAAGGTTTGCCAACCTACCTCATCTACCCACAACGGAGCAAACTCCAGTGATCGCTGCATGGCCATTTGATATGTGGGGCGTCGACTTGATTGGGTTTGAGCCGGACTGACTGGCGGGAGTTAATTGTACTTGACGGCTCTTTGAGGGAAGCTAATTGAAGATCTGATTGAGATAACAAGAGTTGATTAATAATGACGAAGTTTGACTCGGCAATGGCTCCGGCTCCTTAAGATCAACTTGAGCCGAAGAAAACACTTTATTTGAACTGATGGAGGAGAGTGCACTCTTGTAATTTTCTTGATTAGAGTCAATTTTAAGTGGCCCCCAGACTTTCACATGCATTAATACCAAGAAGTGCTTTAAATCACTCACTTCTCACCACCTTTCTGCAAAAGAAAGCAAACTCATTTGTATCAGGTTGACTATGGCAAGATGGGGCGGCAGGCTGTTGTGGCGTGATGGAGCAGTCCGCTGCAGGAACTTCGACGATGGTTCTATCAATGAAATTTTGCACCTTTTATGAAACTGAAGGCCAGATTTTTGGTTCCACGGTCAATGACAGATAGATTTGCGAGCTATTAGAGTTGCTCGTCATTGTTGGCTGCTAGCTCGAGCTTCAGTATTGATTGCATGGTCGATGCCTAGATTCACATATTCCGCTTGCAAGGTTCGTGGTTTGCTCGCTTAAATTATTCCCGTTGCTTGAACTTGTGCTGGTGGTCGGATTTCTTATGTCACTCGTACTATATTTCGAGCCGCCTCCCACTTGTTCGACTAAAGTGCTCAAAGAAGAATATTTGGCTGATTGTAGTGCTCGCGCTAAGGCATGCACTGCCTCGACCATTCTGGCCATTGTAGTGATTGATGGTTTGCTTTTTACAAGATCTGGGTTGCGAGCTATTTACTGAGCTATTGATTTGTCTGCTTGTTTGACGAAGAAAATGTGCCGTTGTTGTGAGGGAGCTCATTTCTGAGGTGACAGATGTTGATGACGCCACAGCTCTTGGGGTCAGGAGCGGTTCAGGATATCTGGCTAGGATATATTTGGTGGTTTGATGTACCTAGATCACAACACAAACAAGCACCGTTAAGGTCAAAGTTGGATGTTACTCCAACTCAGGCCCTCGGGTGTGAGAGTAAGAATACTGAGTAATAAGGCTTTGAATACCTTTGGAGTGAGTGTGTGTTTAGGTTTAGAGAGTAATAGATCTTTCTCAATTGTATCTGGAACTTACCTTGCCCAAGGGGGTAAAGGCCTTCTATTTATAGGTAATGAGACGGTGCTTAGTTGATGTAAGCAATGAGATCAGCCCTAGGGGGCACTTTGGTATTTGACCAGCTACACGTGTCCGCAGCTAATTGGTCCTGCCAGGGAGGGAACATTGACTGTCCAAGGGACATGGCTGAAAGTGACATGAGCCGTGTAGCCGGCTTAGTGCATTAAATGGAATAGTAGGCGCCGGACTGAGCCGCATTGAATGCGTTATGGGGGAGCCGGCAAGTGGCCTGTCAGAGCCAGTGAGCTGACTTGCTCAGTAAGGCTTGACATTAACTGGGAAGCAGATATGTGCCCGCGGTCAACGTTGTGCCCGCGGTCAAAGATATATGACGTAAGCAGGGCTGATGCGGTCATGACTCATGCGGGCACGGATCCAGCGAGCAGGGTCCCAATGGTCCTCGATGGGGACGATGCGAGGAGGGACGCGGTCTTGACCACAAAGGCCTATTTGTCCGCGGTCTTCCCTCCAGCGGTCTAGGAACTGCCACGTCACTGGTTCCTTGGACTAGACCGAGCGCGGGCCCGGTCCAGTAGATCCGGACTCATCAATGGCCCCTAGCTCCAAGTGTGATTATTTATGGTCTGAGTGAGGAGCTACTAGAAGCTCGGCTTGCTCCAATTGTTCCTCGAGCGAGCACCAGTGTTGGTGTTTTTGTTGGGCCTCATGGGCTTATTGCACCTTTCGGGAAGCACCAGTGAGAGACACGTGGCCCCTTGCATGGAGTCCCTCCCGGTTAACAGGGGGGCCCCTTGGCAGATGAAAAGACAGGTTAAGGGTATGTACAGGGGTACGTGCCAGCCATCCAAGGGGGGTAATAAATGCAAAAGGTATTTAATTTTCGAATTTTCAAACGTTGGAGACGGTTCAGGGTCCGAGGTTGGATTTGTGGGCTAATTAATACGAGTTAACGGGTTGACCCGTATAGGTAGGCCTTATAAATACCAAACCCTTAAACCTCAAACACTTTTACCGTTTCCAAACATCCGAAGAGCTTTAGAGAGAGAAATTTCTTGCTGCGAATTCTGTGCAACCGTTCTTCGAATCTACCCTCAAGCTTTCTTTTCGTAAGTAACGTTGGGTGTTTTCTTCGGGGTGTTTTCTTCTTCATCTCTTTCTGTTTTTCTTTTTCTGGTTTCTGAATAATGACCACTCGAGAGTTTGGACCCCGCCGTCCCCTAGAATTAGGAGATGGATCCACCCCTGATATCTTTGCCGTCTGTAAACGGACTGGGGGGATCTTTAGGAAGGTTGGATTGGGGTGGATAAGGCAATCCCTCCACAGTTTTTTGTACTTTTGTGAGAAAGCAGATTGGGGGCCGTTCGTCCCACCCCGGTTGTGGGAGGCCAAGAGGAAGTATATATATAATCGTGATGTATTAGTGTTGGGGGATTCTCGTAGGTTAAGAAACTTTGTGATGGGGGTTTTGTGCAGGTTTCCCCGCGAGAGAGATCAGGCTTTGAACGCCGTAGAACTTGTGAGGAGAGCGATCCGTGTCCCCAAACAAATAACTGACTGGGAGAAGTGTGAACTAATGGACCCCGATCAAACTAATGAGGTGCGAGCACCGAGCACCGAGGACCTGAGCACCGGGGACCTGAATAACCCTCTAGATGTTCTGCCCTTAAGGACGGTTTTTCCCAATGTTGTGCCCGCGGCCCCTGGGGCTGCTAACCCAATTGATCTGAGCAGTAGCGAGGAGTTGGAGCCTCTGAATTTCCAAGTGACCGGAGGTGGGGGGAATGAACCTGAGGTAACCTCTGTCCGGGTTGATGACACCGGTCTCTTTGGCTCGACGAGCTCGGAGACCGAGGAGGATGACCGCGAGGTTGAGGACAGGAGGGCTGCGGGGACCTCTAAGAAGGCTGTTGAGACCACGAACATTGTGGATGCCTTTTCTGACCCTGACTCCGAGGAGGAGGAGGTAGCTGAGGCCCCTGCCCGCAATAAAGGCAAACGGCCAGCTGTTGAAGCGAACCCTGGTCATGGCCGCAGTAAGAAAGCCAAGGAAGTGGCTATCCTCAACTGGGAGGAGGATATTTATGAAGTGTACAATGTTGACCGCAAGGCCTATCGTGTCCGCACCCTTGGGCACGTTCCGATAAAGGGGAAGGATAAGTTGAGGCAGGAGACAGTAGATGATGTCCGCGAGGATAATAGGGCCTTAGTTTTTTATGGTGCTCAATTTGAGAATGGCCTGAGGTTGCCCCTGGATCCTTTCTACTATGAATTCCTGGAGTTCAACAGCTGCCTCCCCATGAACCTGACCCCCAATGCCATCAGGGCTATTGTTTCTTTCATAGCTGTTTGCAGATTCTTGGGCTATGAACCCACCCTGGCCGGGCTTTATGCTTACTACCAAAACCAAATCAGCCGGAGTATTCTGGGTTTGAAGGCTAGGAATTTCTCTACCAAGACCTTCTCTCCCCCCACGAACAAGTTTGACCAATGGAACCAGAAGGATATCTTGGTCATTGAGTCTAGGTTTGGTTGGCCCTTTTCCAAGCCTGAAAGTCCAGTCCCGATGAAGGTGTCCTCTAGCAGTTATCCGGACCCATCCTCTGCCGATGCTATGCGCACTGCCATAGAGAGGCATCTGGCCCTTTATTTGGATAGCGGGGAGGAGCCCGTTTATGACGTGGGCACAATAGTTGTAGATGAGCCTTTTTTGATCTACTCAGGGGTGGCTCCTCGCAGGGAGGGCGCCTCACATGCCCCCAGAGTAGAAATAGAGTCGTTGCCCCGTGACCCTGATTGGAGGGTGCACGAGCACTACCAATTTGAGGCGGATTGTAAGACCTGCATGCTGGGCACTGAGTGCGATCCTCCCGAACTTATCGGTCTCTAACTTTTTTCATATAACTGTTTGCCAATTTATTTTTGTCTTTGATTTTTTGAACTGCATTCTAACCATTTCTCTTTCCCTCCAGAGTAGATCCAGAAGAATACAATTTTTGATGGCCCCTTTGAATGCTGCTCAGTTGAAGGCCAAGAACAAATAAGCTATCAGGGATGCTGCTGCGAAGAGGCAGACTGAGATGGGTGGGGTCCCCACCAAGGATAAGACGGTGCCCATTGTCAGCAGAAAGACGGGGGATCCTCTGAGCCTTCCCAAGACTATCCCTACCACAGGGAATCTGCCTCCACCCCCCAGGGGTCCTCCTCCATCCAGCACTAGAGGCTCCCGCTCTCCCCCTGGTCGCACCATTCCTTCCGGCCATCAAATGGATTCTCGGAAGAGAAATGAGAGGGATGGAGAGCTGGGACAGGGACAAAGGAAGCTGCAGAAGGTCGGGGATGTTCCTCCTCGGACTATGACTGCCCCTACTGTGGCCTCAGCTTCTTCTCCCCCCGTTGGGGGCACACTCTGCTCGGTTGCTTATCCAGTGGCCTCCTTGGCTACTCGCGAGGAGACTCTGGCGGTTAGGAAGAGGTTATCCGAGGTGACTCCCATCACCGGGGTGGATATCTATGCCCGGAACTCTGCCAATGCCTCCGTGGGGATCGGGCTGGCGAACCGTCTATACTCTCCGGACTTCTATAAAAGCATAGTTGTCGAGGAGAATGCCTCTGCGCTGGTGGGGGATATAGGCCTCGCTCTGACCGAGGTAGATGCTCGCTTGATCTAATCTTTTGGCTTCACAATTTCTTTCACTGTATAACTTTTGATCTCTCTGCCCGCAGGTGAGTAATAAGGTGCTGCGGCTGCGGGAAAGCTGTGACACTCTGACTGCTGAGGTGGAGAACAAAACTTCCATCTTGGCGGCCAAACATCGGGAGCTGGATGAGGTTCAAACAAGAATTGGGACCTTGAACTCCCTGCTGGAGGACAAGGAAAAGGCCTTTACTCAGAAGGAGACCGATTTGAAGGGCTTCCAGGAGAGGATGACCCAGCTCGAGAAGGACCTTGAGAGGATAAGGGGTCAGCGGGATGAGCTCCGCGGGCACAAGAACGAGTGGGAGCCCAGGAATAAAGAGCTCACGGCCAGGCTGGATGCTGCCAAGGCTGATCTGGAGGCTTTGGGGAAGAAGGTGGACGAGCTGTCCGATGAGCTGCTCCCCTACAAAAGGATGGAGGCAGAGGGGAAGTCCGCCCTCGACGATGTCCGCAAGGAAGCTGTGGAGGAATACAAGAACTCCCAAGCTTTTAAGGACTGGCTTATTGCTGAAAACCTGGCTCAGTATGAGGCTGGGGTCCGGACACAAATTCAAAATTTTGCGGCCACGGGCAAGTTCACCGTGCAGGAGTTGGCCTTGATTGGCTCGCTTGTTGCTACGGATGATGAATGCTTGCCCGGGCATGCATTAGTTCCCTTGTCCGAGGACGAGGTCAAAGGTTTGGAGCTGTCCGCCGCGGCCTCTTTGCCTCCTGTGGCAGAAGTGACGGCCCTTAGCCTGATCGCCGATTTGGATGAACTTCGATTCGGGGAGAACCCTATATCATTGGGGGATGCCTTGGCTCAGGTTCTTCCAAATGGGCCTGCCCTAGGAGATCTTTTTCCCTCGCGGGCAGCTCACGCTCCGGCCTCTACCGAGCCCATCTACGAACCTATAACAGAGATTCGGATGACCGCCTTTCCTTCCCCAACTCCAAACTCGAAGCGGGCACGAAGGTGCGGCCGAGAGACCGTAGATGCGGCCAAGGACCAAGCTCCCATAGTTTAGGATTTTTGCTTTTTCTTTACGTAATAGCTCGTAGGATCCTTGTAATTATTTCTCGCAATAGAACCATTTTTCAAATCGTAACTATTCTTTTTAATTACTTGTCTTGTAGGCTGCTTTGAGTGCTCGCAATTTTGAAGTACCTTAATACTTGTCTTCTTGCTCTTTCTCTAGCTTTTTTGACTTGTAATTAAACTTTATACTCTCCTTCTGCGGTCAAAAGCTTAATAGGCCCTTTGCCCGCATTTTTTGAGTTTTCCTAACTCTTTATTCAAAATCACTTGGATTTTTCGTGAGAGTCAGCCTTATTCATCTGCGACCGTATTTGTTTTAGCCTTGTGGCAAAGTTAGGGGTCTTGACCCCAGTTTGTCTATTTGGCTTTGTTAAAACGCGTTTGATCACTGTCATCCATTTACACTTATTCCCAGCCTTGCGAGCCGTGGTGTAAGTCAAAGGCAACCAAGGCAAGCTACCTTCAGAGGGCATGCAGAGTGTGGCCGTGAAGCTATAGTCCGCGCAACAGTAGGTAGGAGCATATTTAGCATAGCGGCCCTTTAACCTACTGGCATCTGTATCCACTAACGGTGGTTCACGCTTTTTTGACCCTTTATTCAAAACCCTATCTCCTCGCTGACCTTTCTAAAGCGAGCAATGTAATCTTTTGTGGATTCAGTGGCGGCCTGCTTGACACGGACAAGATCTGTCTTTGGTCTAGCGGGCACACCTGCTCCGGCAAAGGCATTGAGAAAAATGTTCCTGAAGTGATTGAAAGAGTTGATGGAGCGGGGTTTAAGTGCCAGCATCCAGGATAGGGCCTTGCCCGTGAATGTGGCAGCTAGAGCTTTGCACATCACGGACTCGTCCTCGGAGAACAATGCCATCTGGCCCTCATATCTACCCATGTGGCTCCTCGCATTCTTGGATCCATCGTATGTATCCATCTGGGGGGGCTTCCCCTTCTGAATAGGTGCCCGGGCGATCTTGTCGCTGAAGGCATCCATAGTGCGACCACATTTCTGAGCGGCCTTCTGATGGGTTTCCCACATCTTCTGCATGAAATCAACGAACTCAGGATTCTGGCTGTCAACCTTCTGGTTCTTAGCTCGTGGATCCACGGCCTTCCCTTTGGCCGGAGCCAAGGGTAATGCTTGGGGCCTCGCACGTTGGTTTGACTGTGCCTCCTCTCCAATCTCCTCGCTGTCCTCGACATGCACCACGCTGCGCTTAGCCGGCTGTCCGCGTTCAAGGGTTGGTTCAGCCCTTTTTGCCCCCGCAGCTTGACTAGCAAGTGAATGAGCGGGAGCTCGTTGGGAGAACCTTATGGACCCTTGTGGGAGTTGTAGCCCTCCATTGGCCTCTATTTCGAATATCTCCAGTTGTTGGTCAGCAATTGCCATGGCCTCAGCGACCAGCTTGGATTTGGAATCCAGAATTTCTTGTCTCCTTGTTATTTGCTCTGGGGAGAGAGGAGTGTTCATGGTGGTGTTTCTTGGGGGAGGTTGAGGAGTTTTTGGGCTCTTGTTTAGGAGGGCCTGTGCTTTTTCAGCACGTATTTGGTCTGTGAGTTGGTGTATGGCCCTTTGACCAGGAGAGAGGGTGTTTGGTGGCTGGGAACGTGCCCCCATTCTATTGAAAACTGAGTTTGGAGCCTTGCCTTTATTAATGACGGAGGGTGAGGCTTGATCATCCTCCTCCAGGGTAAAGTGACCCGCATTTTCCAATATTCTAGCCATATTCTGGAAAGAAGATGATGGAAAAAAGAAGAGCCTTTCGGCACTGAATTTGTTTAGGACACGTGAGGTGCCTTGAAAACAAAAGATTTTTAACGAGAAAACGAAAGAAAGTCGTTTCCCGGCAATGGAACCACTGATGACGCCACAGCTTTTGGGGTCAGGAGCGGTTCAGGATATCTGGCTAGGATATATTTGGTGGTTTGATGTACCTAGATCACAACACAAACAAGCACCGTTAAGGTCAAAGTTGGATGTTACTCCAACTCAGGCCCTCGGGTGTGAGAGTAAGAATACTGAGTAATAAGGCTTTGAATACCTTTGGAGTGAGTGTGTGTTTTGTTTTAGAGAGTAATAGAGCTTACTCAATTGTATCTGGAACTTACCTTGCCCAAGGGGGTAAAGGCCTTCTATTTATAGGTAATGAGACGGTGCTTAGTTGATGTAAGCAATGAGATCAGCCCTAGGGGGCACTTTGGTATTTGACCAGCTACACGTGTCCGCAGCTAATTGGTCCTGCCAGGGAGGGAACATTGACTGTCCAGGGGACATGGCTGAAAGTGACATGAGCCGTGTATCCGGCTTAGTGCATTAAATGGAATAGTAGGCGTCGGACTGAGCCGCATTGAATGCGTTATGGGGGAGCCGGCAAGTGGCCTGTCAGAGCCAGTGAGCTGACTTGCTCAGTAAGGCTTGACATTAACCGGGAAACACATATCTGCCCGCGGTCAACGTTGTGCCCGCGGTCAAAGACATATGATGCGAGCACGGCTGATGCGGTCATGACTCATGCGGGCACGGATCCAGCGAGCAGGGTCCCAATGGTCCTCGATGGGGACGATGCGAGGAGGGACGCAGTCTTGACCACAAAGGCCTATTTGTCCGCGGTCTTCCCTCCAGCGGTCTAGGAACTGCCACATCACTGGTTCCTTGGACTAGACCGAGCGCGGGCCCGGTCCAGTAGATCCGGGCTCATCAGATGTTATGCATTTATACAGGCCCGCGTCAATTAAAGTCTTTGAATAGCCCCAAGGTCTGTTGTGCTTGACACAAGCTACCCGTTTTGATCGACCAAGGGTGATTTTGGGTCTAGCTCTGAGTTGCAAGCTATTTGGTTGCTCGGGCAAGAATGCGCTGCTGCTCGACTTGCAAATTGATTTCTATACTGTGAGTTTGTCCAGATTCTTGTCTTGTGAAAATAGAGTACCTATTTGGGCTTCTATTTTTCTTGGGTGTGACCCACGACTGCTGGCCCTCTCCACCGTTCTGCCCTACTTTTTCCAAGTCTTGGAAGACTTAGATTGCCTGCAATCTTCCTCGATTTTCATATGAATAGTTTGAGGCTGCAATCTTCTTTCATTGAGCTGCCATCTCTACCCACTATTGTTCGACCCGCCATCTTGAAGTGTACATGCGCTCATTGGTGGTGTTATTTGTTCAAATCTAGGTGTCTTGAGCTTTTCACCTGTCTCTTCTCCCGACCCATTGAAGTTTGGGTCTTTAAGATAGATTAAGTGTCTGCAATTCATAGCCAGTTGGTCTTGATGGTGTTCGACATTTCTTTTTGGCATGTCTTCGTGCTCGTCCTGTAAGTGTGTTCGTCCAGCTATAGTACTTGACAGGTGAGTTGGTTTTCACGATGCACTTCAATTCTGGATGTTCAAGCATGGTTACGTCCTGCTCGTCCTGCTATATTGCTTAGCCTGTGATTTACTTTCTTCGCTTGCTAATGATTATGGCTCTTGCAAAGTTCTAAGGGGCTTGCTCACTTGTTCGAGCAAAGAGGCGAGATGTTACTAGTGCTCCACGTTGCTGAGTTGCTTCATTAAGCTTAAGAGCTGGCACCCCTCTGGATGATCAAAATAAGGTAGAGTTGGCTAAGTCCGAGGTCTTGTTTCAGGCTTGATTTTGATTTGCAGTTTCCTTGGTCCACAACATCTTGAGCTTGCTTGGACTGCTTGTAGGTAGGCCCTTCTTGGTCGAGAAAGGATGTGAGCTACTTGGCTAACTGTTACATTTGCTCGCAGGCCTTTTTTTCTCCTCGATTAGTGATGTGGCGGATTTCACTATATGTAATTCCCTAATTTTCTAGACATTTTATCATTATTTTAATGTAATTTAGATTAGTTTTGATGTAATTTTGAGTAGACTATGAATTGGTTAGTTGTGGGAAATCTTTGTGATTGTGAGACATATTTTGAGTGATTTTGTGTTGTTCTTGCAAAAGTTTATTAATGTGAAGAATTAAAAGAACTGCAGGGACCAAACTGCAAAAGGTTGGAATTTTAGGGACCAAAGTGAAAGCAAAGAAGTTGGAGAGTGGAGTGTGCACGTGCTGGAAGGAGGATTTTTGGAAATTAATTCAATTGTCAAAGTGGGACCAATCAGTACACAAAATTGGGAAACCAAATATTCACTTAATTAACAAAGGAGAGTCACAATTGGAATGCAGTGACCGCACAGTCACCAAGGGTGGACCGAGTTGACCGGTGTTGTTGACTGGCATTGGATTGAGGAGAGTATTATTATTATTATTAAATTTTCTTTTCCTTTTTCTTTTTAGTTTTCCTTTTTGGTTTAGTATTGTTATTTGGGGACAAGTATAAATACTTGTTTTGACTTCAGTTTTAGGGTTAGACTTTTTATTATTATTCTTCCTTAGAGATTTCAGCAATTTTTATGGAGAACTAATTCCATTGCTTCGGATTTGAATCCTTAACCGTTTATTAAATTCAATTGAGGTATCTATTTCTTTAATCCTGAATTCCTATTCATAGTTTTACTTGTTTTAATTGCTAAATCGTTTCTAGGGTTTTGAGATTTGATCACCCTCTTTTCCCTTGTAATTGATTTAATGCTAGTTTAATCTTAAGTCTGTGTCAGATTAGGATTTTTCACAAGTAGCATCTTTGAGATTTATGCATGTGTCATGGTAAATTGAGAAGGGGGTAAAACTTGGTTTTGTTCTATTTGCAAAAGAATAGTGAAATTCTTGATCTTAATTTCTTAAAGCTTTATCAATCGATATTGTGAATCTAGACTGTGTCAGTTAGGTTTAGGTATTGATTAGGGGAATAGGTGAGTGTGTCACTGCTTATAACCATTAATAAGGAAGAAATAGGGATTGAAATACATCTCGGATCAAGTGAATAGGGAGGAATGAAATGAAATTATACCGATGATATTGAATTAATAAATGGGGATGGAAACAAATCTGAAGTGCTTGCCTTTAATTCTTTTACAACTTAGTTTTTAATTCCCGTTTTAGGAATTTAATAAAATCAATTTTAAACCCCCAATCTTGTCAAGTGACAATTGTGCAAACGAATAACCGTTCTTCAGTGGATCGACCCTTGACTTGTCCTAGCTGCAGTTTTGTTGCCGAGTCTTGTCTTGGTAATTTATTTGTAGGCGTGCGACTTTAGCCTTATCAAATTTTGGCGCCGTTGCCGGGGAACGGTGTTTATTTGTTTGCACTCTTATTCTTTTCTTAATCTATTTCTTTTTCTTTTTCTTGTTTCCTGTTAATTGAGCTTTATTACTATTGTCATCTTGTGGTGTGGAACCTTTTAGGGTCCATACCCGTTCTGCTAATCAACTTGCTAGTCCATTTGTTCCCGAAATTGAAAGATATTTTAGGTGTAGGAGAAATTTGCAGCGGAACGAGATGAATAATAATAACGGCATGGGTGATAATGATCTGGAGGTTGTGAATAATGGGGGTAATGGAAGAGGCAATAATAATCCACCCCCCCCCCCCCACTTCGGACATTGAGGCAAAGGATTGCTCCGAACTGGAATGAGCAACCACAAGCAGTACTATTTCCTGATTTGCCGGCTGGGGTCACTTTTGAGTTGAAGCCGGGGTTGTTGAACCAGTTGCCCCATTTTAATGGGATACCAGGGGAGAATCCAAATCAGCATATGGCTCAGTTTGTGCAGATTTGCAAGAGCATGAAGCCGGCTGCATTGCCTCTTGAGCAGTTATTACTGAGGGCGTTTTCCTTAAATCTGAAGGATAACACGAATGCGTGGTATTATCACTTGCCACCCAATAGCATTACTTCTTGGCAGCAGTTGAAGGAGGTGTTCCTTGATGAGTTTTTCCCTCCAGATCAGATTAATGTCATGAAGCGGGATATCAGCAACATGGAGCAGCGGTCCGATGAATCATTATATGACTATCACAACCGGTTCTACAAGTTCTGCAGAAGCTGTCCATATCATGGCTTTGATGATGAGCAGCTTATTGTTTATTTCTATGGGGGATTGACTGTACAGGATAAAAGGTGGGTGGATTCTGCTTGTGGAGGTAGTATTCTGAATAAAACTACCAGGGATGCAGAGCAGTTAATAGAATAACTAGCCAAAAGCACAAGGACTCATGGGAGGAGGTCTAGCGTTAGACAAGTCAGTGCTGCGGGATCGAGTGATGTTACAAGCAAGTGGGAGACCGAGTTGGCGGATGTTAAGAGTTTGTTGAAGACATTAGTTTTGGGTCAACAACCTCAACCCTGCGGTATATGTAATGATGTGACTCACCCGAATAACTCTTGTCCTACTCTTCAGACGGATGAGGTGGTAGATGTCAATGCAATAGGGTTCAATCAGCAGGGTCAGAGGCCACCGCAGTTCAATTACAACGCTGCGAATAATGTTCTTCCGAACCTTAGGTATGGTCCACCACAGGGTTAACAAGGTTTCAGGCAGCCATTCGAT
The DNA here is from genome assembly GCA_022495995.1 of Adenophora triphylla var. japonica. NCBI lineage: Eukaryota > Viridiplantae > Streptophyta > Magnoliopsida > Asterales > Campanulaceae > Adenophora > Adenophora triphylla. Next base: position 213,819 of record JAFEMH010003208.1, on the reverse strand, counting down.
AATCAGCAGGGGATTTAGCAGGGTCAGTAGTTTCAGGGAAATCAATATAATCAGCACAGAGCACCTGTTGGGCAGCAGCAGCCGCAAGGACAGTCCACAGAAGACATGGTCCGATCACTAGCGAAGAGCATGTCTACTATGAATGGAAATTTCCAGCAATTCCAGCAGGAGACTAAATCGAGCATCAGCAATTTGGAGAGGCAAGTGAGTCAGATTGCAGAGGATGTGGTAAAAATAGAGGCTAGAGAGGCAGCAAAGACTGTGCCACCTCCGAAGCAGAATGTTAGCGCAGTATATGTGAGGCGGAAGAAGAAAGTTGATGGACAGATGGTGCCGATAGAGCCTGAACAGAAGGTTGAAAAGAGTATTGAGCCAGAGTTGGAGGTGGAGAAGAAGGTGGAAGAGAAAACCCCTGAAGAGAAGTATATTCCACCCGTATTTCCTGTTTATGAGTCTGTCCCTCCGTTTCCTTATGCATTTAGGGAGGATAGAAAACCGGAGCCTGACAAGGCTATCTTTGACACATTCAAGAGGCTCGAGGTAAATATTCCGTTTCTAGATCTTCTTCAAACAGTTCCGAGGTATGCGAAGTTCTTGAAGGAGTTATGCACTATGAAGAGGAATCAGAAGGAGCGGAGTCAGAAAAAGGTGAACATTTTGGAGCATGTATCTGCAGTTTACCAGAAAAAGATGCCAAAGAAGTGTAGTGACCCTGGTATGTTTGTAATTCCTATTTCGTTTGAGGGGAGAAATTTTCATTGAGCCATGCTTGACTTGGGGGCTTCAATTAATGTTATGCCCTATGCATTATTTGATAAACTTACGTTGGGTAAGTTGGAAGGCACTAGGGTGGTTATACAGTTGGCGGATAAGTCCAACGCATACCCCAAGGGGGTAGTGAGAGATGTTGAAGTCCGGGTTGGGGACTTGATTTTCTCGCAGATTTTTATATGCTTGAGATGGAGATGGATTCTGAGGCTCCCATTCTGTTGGGAAGACCATTTATGTCTACATCTGAATCTAAGCTTGATGTGACGAAGGGCTCTTTAACCATGGAGTTTGATGGGAAGGTGGTGAGTTTTAATGTGTTTGATGAAAAGACCCTTCCCAAGAATGTGCGCAAGGTTTGTGCCATGGATTGAGTGAGCCAATTATCAAGAATGGGGCAAAGGTAGAGAATGATGATGTTGAGTCTCCAAAAGTGAAGCCGGAGAAAAATAAGAAAGGAGAGCCACCAAGGGAGAAAAAGAAAGTAAAGTCGAAAAAGGGGAAGCTAAAATGGTCTCCAACGGGGAGGCATATCATTGAACCGAATTATCTTGTAGAGGTAACTCAAAAAGATTACTTTCATCCCCTTATATTGATGAGTCCCATGTTTGTGGGGCCTCCCGTCCCATAACTTAGTTTATTTGGAGTATGCTATGCCGGGGGCTTACCCAGCATTTGGTCTAGCTAAAGACGGTAAAGAAGGGCGGCTTACCGGGAGGCAACCCGGGAATTTCGTTGTTTTTATTTTTGTTTTATTTCGTTTTACTAATTTTTTGTATGTGGAATTGGTGCTACTGAGGTATTTTATGTTGTGGTGATGTGCAGGAAAATCAGTGGAGGCAGAGCAAACCGAGTGTCCAGGCTTTAAAAAAAAAAGTTACTGGAATTTGGGAGCGTCGGCTCCAAAAGTGGGGGAGCACCTGCTCCCAATTAATCAAAAACAGAGACATGTCTCTGGAAATTTGGAGTGTCCGCTCCCAATTTGGGGGAGCGTCCGCTCCCAATTAAAATTACTTACAGTCAAGAGTCAAGGGGGTAAACCTGCTTTTAATTTTCTAAAGAGTTAGTGACCCATAAGTTCCTTTTTTACAAATTAGTGACCACTAAGTTCTATTTGTTAGGCCCATTAATATTTTGTTCCGTTTGGACAAAAATGACCCTCTGAACATAACAAATTACATCGTGCCATCTATCGGTTGAAAAATAACGAACACAATATTCTGTATACCACATCCTTCAATTTGAGTTTCTCATTGTTTCCAAATCAGATTGAGTTCCCAAAGTCGAATACTACAACACTACATCAATTCCCCCCCCCCCCAAAATTTCTTAGATCTCTTCTATGATTGAACACTACAATATCTCAAAATTCATTCATTGATTCATTGGATGCTATGATGTAGTTTCGAAGATCTCAATTCTTTGCAATTGACAATACTGCATCACCGAATAACGAATTAAGGTATTTTTATCAACTTGCAACATGCAATTTCTAGTTCAATAGATGTTTTAGTTTCGAAATCTCAAACCCTATGTTTTGAGATGTTATAGTTTCGAAATTTCCAAACCCTAGGTTTCGAGATTTCTTAAATCTCGAAATCAAGAGGTTTTGATGTTGTAGTTCAATAGATGTTGTAGTATTTTGATGTGAAAATGTTGTATCATTTTGAAATTAAATGCAGTATTTTATAAATGTTGTATCATATTGTATCAATTAGTCAGGTATGAAAGTATTTTGAAATGAAGTAGTTTAAAACATATGAAATTAAATACATTAGTTTATAAATGCAGTATCATTTTGAGGATGTTGTATCATTTTTGAGGATTATGTATACTATGTAGTATTCTGAAATGCATTAGATTATGAATGTGGTATTACATGCGGGATTGTGTGGTATTATTTGATATATTATGTTGTATCACACAATATTGTATCATTTTTGAGGATTATGTATCATGTTGTATAATATATGATATGCAGTATTTTGAATTAAGATGTTGTATTTTGAAATACAGTATTGTGTGATATTATTTTTCTAAATACTACAGCATTCATGAATGTTGTAGTTTCTTAATGCATTCATTAATGTTGTATCGTTTAAGATTAAACAACATGAATTATGTATTTTGAAACTACTGCATTTCAGAATACTACATCTAATAATTTTTCTTATACTATATTGTTGTATCATTTAGATTATACAACATGAATGATGTATTTCTTATACTACAACATTTATGAAATGCAGTAATATACAGTATTAAAATATTCATTGATAAAAAAGTTTTAAAATAATGCATACAATATTGTGTGATATTGTTTTAATGAATGTTTTAGATTTCTCAAAAGTGCATTTTAAAAATTATGAAATGATGGTTATAAATGTGGTATTTTGAAATTAGATGCAATGTTGTATGAATGATGTATGAATGCAGTATTATCAATTAGATGCAGAAATGCAGTATTATCAATTAGAATCAGTAGTTTATAAATGTTGTATGAATGTTGTATGCATGACGTATGAATGTTATATGAAAGCTATATGAAATGCAGTATTATCAAATTAGATGCATGTTGTATCATTTTTGATTGGTTAATGTTGTATTATTTTGAAATTAAATGCAGTATTTTGAAAATGTTGTATTATTATATTATAATAATGTACCATACTACTACATACTACACAGCAGGAGGAACAAATGGAGCTAGAAATGATCACTGGACTTTACTTGGGTTTGACATAGAGAATGGTCAATGCCTCAATGGTTGCATTACAATTCATCGATTCCACAATTGGCAGAATTGCAGGATCCATATGCCAAAAATGCCTTAAATCTGGTTAGAATACTAACACTATATATGCACAATTTATGCATTTTGTATGATCAAATTTAAGTACTGCATCTAAGTATTATGATAATATAATACTACATTGTCTTGAAAGTTTTATTGCATTATTTTGTTATTACTGAATTGCATTATTTTGATAATACAACATTGCATTTATATTATAATATAACATTGTATTATATGATAATAGTAAAGCAAGGACCTGGATAATATAATACTGCATGGCTTTGAAGGTCTTATTGCATTATTTTGATAATATTGCATTATTATGACAATGTTATATAATGTTTTGACATAATTTTTATTTTAACTTGTAGGTAAAATACTACAGGGACAACATTGCAAACCCAGAACTATCACCAGCAGGGTTTATAAATGTTGAAAATGCTCCTCATCAAAATGTAGGAACTTTGGACTGTGGATATTTTGTCCTAATGGTTGCTGAGTACATATTTTCAGGGCGTGACATTCCGATGGAATTTTCAATTGAAGATGCTAAGAATTTTAAAGTTCGAATGTTCACTCGTTTCTTGAATGAGCAAAATAATGACTAGATGTTAAGAAAGTAGAATTTGTAGTGATGTTTGTAACAGGGCTAGTATAATATGTTTGATACTTTGGAATATTTTGTGTTTTTTGTAACTAATGGGCTACAATGTGATGGGTATACTATTATAAGTAGGTATTACGTTTGATTTTATCATGCAGTATTAAGAATGAATTAAGAATATTTTGGTTAATGAAGTACTTCTTTCATTTCTTTGTCCTATATTTTGATGAGATCAAATTTTGAGCTGTAATGGTTGGAAAGGAGTGAATGATGTTAGTACTTGGATACACTAATGATGTAATAATGCTACAATGTTGTATTCTTGAATAATGACACTACAATATATATATATATATATATATATATATATATATATATATATATATATATATATATATATATATATATATATATATATATATGAATGTTGTATCACAAAATACTACATCATTTGGATAATATAATACTGCATATGATAATATACTACTGCATAATCTAATACTGCATATGGATAATATAATACTGCATATGATAATATACTACTGCATATGTATTTCTGCATTAAAGTAGCATTAAAGTATTAAAGATTTAAAACTATTGCATCAAAAGACACTAATGGATACTTGAATATATTATCTATTAAAATGCTGCTTAATATGAATGATGAAATAACACTACAATGTTGTATTCTAATTTTAATACTGCTGTATCAAGTAAAAAGTATATTGTATGTAAAAGACAATATAGCTTCTTTGCAGGTACTACTATTATGGTATCCTAACTTTTGACATCTACTACATTTCTTTTTCTTCCTCACAGTCTCTACTTGAGAAGGTATTTTAGTCTTCTTTGGCCTCCCGGGAGGGCGTTTCACCAATGGGGGCAAAACAAGCGGGTCTTGATGAGAAAGTAAAGGCACATCTGTTCTATCAACAGGTGGAATTGAAAAAGAGTAACACTTTCTGTAGTTCTTAACATAGAAGAATCTATCAATAAGCCCATAATGGTCTTCTTGACCTTTTTGAAGCACATCGATTGCATGTGCACATGGAAATCCTTCATGCTGCCAATCACCACAAGAACATGTAGTATCTGAAATATCAACAATGCAGGAAAAAGCTAAACTCAAAACTTCAAAGAGAGTACGAGATGATGGTACAACAGCCCAAGCACGACCCTCTTCGGCCCTGCGATTATACTTCAGCATAATTGTAGGACATAGTGTTGAGTTCCACATGGATCCTTCAATTCTGCGATTATAGATCTGCTCCATCAGCATTTTACGAATTTGATCTATCATCTCAGTCACCGGCAAGTGTTTGAACTTCTTTATTTGTGCATTAAAAGACTCAGAGGCATTCGATGTCATTTCACCATACCGATTTCCTTTAAAATGCACTTTTGAGAAACTATCAGCAGGTAGGTTTTCCATAAATTCTATCATTTTATTACCACCTTCAGAAATAGCAGCTTGAAATACATCATTGTACTCTTCTAATGTACGGGCATAAGCCAATTTCTTAAGAAGGAAAACCTTCTTCTGTCTATGATCCCTTACACCACAGAACTTATGCTTCAAGTTTCCAAATACGTGAAATAGACAAAAAGCATGATTGCAAAATGGAAAGTGCTCTTGTAAACCATTACTAATACCCTTGCAGCGATCTGAGATAAAAGTAATAGATCTACCGCCAATTATTGGAACAAGATGCTTTATAAACCAACTCCAATTATCATTATCCTCCGAACCAACAATAGCAAAAGCAATGTTGAATAGACCTACAAATATAACAAGAACTACTGCATCATATAGTGCTCTTGTAAACAATGATATTACTGCATTGAATAAAAAAGTGAAAATATGATGCATTATGTAATAGTGAGTATGATTAAAGAATGTTGTATTTAATCATATCAATACAACACACCTATATATATAAAATGAAATGCATAATAAGAAATTATACCATTGTTTCCATCTTTTGTAGTGGCAGCTAGCAAATGACCTTTGTATTTGCAAGTCAAGAAAGTACCATCAAGAAAAATCAAGGGACGACAATACTCAAATCCATCAAACACAGCTCCAAATGAAATGAAACATCTTTTGAAATGACCAGTATCTTTGTCATAATCAAAATCAACTGTACTGTGAGGATCAACATCCTTTATTCGTTCAGTATATGAACGCAACTGGTCATAAGACAAGGAAACATCTCCAAATACCTTGGCACTAGCTTTTGCAAGTGCAGTCAATCCAACTTTATACTATATAAACAACCCATAATGAACTCTCAAGTGACCCATAACATCATTTGGAGTCATTTGTAGATTTTCATTCAACGTATCATGAATCAAACCATCAACCAAATCAGACGTCAACCTTCTGTCATTAAACCTTATGACAATATCACCACAAGTATGAAAACGTTCATACTTAAAAATGTAAGCAATTCCACTAACACTGCTCAAATTCACCGATATTTTCCACTTGCAATTCCTAGTCTTACTATGAATGCATATTGCTCTCACACAACTTGAATTGTTTCTTTTGTTCTGAAATTGATATCCCATTGATATACAGTATTTTGTCAACTTGTTCCGAAAATCTACTATTCCCCCTTCAAATACTTGACCTACCCCCAAAATTAAAGTCTTCCAAACATTAATTAACAAATTGTTTGATTGACAAACATCAGAAGAGCTTTGAACACTATTATTCGTCAATTCACTACTACAATCGTTCTCATACAACACAATTTCTTTATTGCATCCAAGTCTTGCAACAACTCCAGTATTTAAAGAAGCCTTAACAGTCATGTCAACACAATCAAGGCCATTTCATCTGACCAAATAGCCCATACTTTCAAACTCAGCTTCATTGCTTAAGATACAATTATCTTTTCCAAGTATAGAATATAGAAGCACAAAATGATCTTTAACAATTGAATCCCACTTGCTTAAAATGTAGTCACACAACTCTTCAAATGAATCAACTGAATCAAATCGTAGGACACGAGTTTCACCTAAATATGTTATCAAAATATGGCTAACACATTCATATCCACCTATTAAACAAAATAAATAAACTCAGTCAATTCCAGAGTGACTATACAAAATACTGCATCCAAAAAATTAAAATGTTGTATGATTAACTGGAATATAAGTTAATAATGAATGCACATACGATCTATGAAAAACGATCAACTACTCTTCAGCATTAGATAACATTGAAAAACTTAATAAGCTTCAAATATTGTATATCAAATAGATATGGCAGCATGTTGTATTAGACGGATGATTTGAATTGAATCTGATTTCAATTCAATACCTAAAATACTTCATATCTAAACCAAAAAAAAAATCGAATCGAACGCAAAATATAGGTAGATATTACCTTGTAAATGTGGCATAGAACTTGATGAAGAAGACATGTTTCCAGAATCGAATTGAATCTGATCAAAACCCTAGGAATTTGATCTCAATCGAAGGCTTATAATTCACAGATTCATCGAAACCCTAGGAATCTGATTACGTATTGAAATTGGATTTAGCCTTGGTCATGATCGCTGAATTTCAAAAATCACCGCAGTTGGAAAATTGCACGCAGAGAAGAAACGGGAAATAAGGGAGGAATATAACAGAGGGTAAAATGGGAAGTTTACATGAAAAAGGAACTTGCTAGTCATTTCAATAAAATGAGGAACTTAGTGAGAAGGAGTAGTCCAAAAAGGAACTTCATGGGAAAATTCCCTTTACAAAAACATATTCCCTCAACTCCTTCTTCTTCTTCCGCTCTGACACTCTTCCTTCCGCCATTAACGCCACTCCACCGCACCATTGCCGTCGCCCTCCTCATCTTCTTCTTCTTCCCGTTCTTTTCTTCTTCTCCCTCTTCCATAAACCACGCCCTACCTGCACCACAACAAATTCGGTCCCATTAAAACCGCTTTCTCTCTCTACCAAAACCCACAAATTACAGCCCTAAAAGCCCGAATTGAACCTACCCACAACCTTCCCCTTCAATTCCGACCCCATACCCACCAAATTCAGCCTTCAATTTCATCCGTGGTGCATGAATTTGAAAACCCTAGAATTTTCGAATTTGGGTTTTTATTTTGAAAAAGAACTCTTTGAAAAAGAACAGGATGACCTCTTGGTAGACTTGATTGACATTCCTAAAAAGGCTTGCGACCGTCGAATTAATGAGTTTGTTAAATGTACTCGCGCTGTAAAGATTCATGCCCACATAATCAGCCAGTTGAAGAAAGAGATGCCTTCCATGATGGGTAAATCCAAAGCTCAACAGAAGCTAATTACGAATCTTGGAGATGTATTTGCAAAGGCGATTTTCTTGATGTTGAGCACTTTAGGCAGGTTCTTGGTACATATAACATCGATAAATTCGAGAAACTGAAGCCAAAAATGATTCAGGCAGTTGATGAGATGCTCGGATATGATATTCCAAATCTGCTTAAAAAAATTCAGCAATCCTTACGACTAGGGATTGGCTGGTGAATTATTGAAGATAGTTGATTTTTTCAGCTTTTATATATTATGGTTGTTATTTACTTTGTATCAGACCTGGCCTTGACAAATTATATTGTCACTGCAAGCTTTTTATGGGTGCTACTTTTTAAATGAAAGTTAGAAACTGATGTTTCTATTATGTGAAAAAAAAAAAAAAAAAAACCTGTGGAAGCTGTGTTTTGGACATTGAAAACAATGGAGTATGTTCCTGGGATTAAGGCTCTAGATCAATTGGGTGTTGATCGCAACAGGTTGGGTTGGTATGCAGTTGAATCATACCTGGAACAGATTTTATCTCATGGTTTCTTTCACGCTGATCCTCATCCAGGTAATATTGCTATGGATGATGTTAATGGTGGAAGGCTGATATTTTATGACTTCGGAATGATGGGAAGTATAAGTCCAAACATCCGGGAAGGTTTGCTGGAAGTATTTTATGGAGTTATATCTGGTGCCTTGCTCTACATTCGTGATGATTTTAAATCTGTAGATTGGAAAACTTGGCTTCAAGGAACCATTGTGAGCATGGCTGTGGCCGGAACTATAGTTGGTGCCACCATTGGTGGTTGGATAAATGAGAGATTTGGGGCGGAGAATATCCATATTAGTGGCTGATTTCTTGTTCTTTGTTGGTGCTATAGTAATGGCGTTGGCTCTGTCCCCATGGGTTATCATTTTAGGAAGAGTGTTTGTTGGCTTGGGGGTTGGAATGGCATCCTTGACCGCTCCTTTGTACATATCAGAAGCCTCGCCAGCATGGATCAGAGGGGCATTGGTTAGCACCAACGGTTTGCTTATTACAGGAGGCCAGTTTTTATCCTATCTTATCAATCTGGCATTTACACATACTCATGGAACTTGGCGTTGCTGGAGTCCCAGCTTTAATTCAGTTCGTGTTGGCATTGAGGGTAATATCTTCCGTCTTCCTTACGCTTTTGATCTTTATTATGATTTTATTCGTCACACTGAGAACATTGTGAGATTGAAGCGTGGGAGGAGGTTGATTTATGTTGTAAATTGAAAAAAAAAAAAAAAAGTAAAAAAATAATAACAATAATAATAAAAAAAAAGAGGCTAAGTGAAAACCCGAGAGGGTGTGTTTTGAAAAAAAAAATAATAATAAAAAAAATAAAAAATGAGAGGCTAGGTAAAAACCCGATAGGGCACCTAGACAAAATGTGAGGAAGTAAAACATTGCATACCCTTTACATCACCGGAGTTGGAGGCATAAGGGAGGATGGGAGCGTAGGGTAGGATTGATTATTCTTGGCGTAGGAGGTTTGGTTTAGAGGCGCTAGGATAGAAAATTCTCGTAATTCTTCTTGGTGATATAAGGGGTGTTGGTGTTTTGCACGAGGTTAGTCTTTGCTTGGGCATTGACTTTATTTTTGAGGGAGTAGTAGTGAGAGGATAGCGTGGGGGAAGATTAGGACATTGTAGTTCCCCCTAGCTTTTTGATGTGTGGGCCTTAGTTTGGATGTCCCGTTTTGCATATTTGGAGTTCGGGTCGAGCTAAGGCCATTGGTACCATTGTTATTTTTGAAGTGATAAGGAGCGGAGTTCCATTCTCCGAGTACGTTGATTGAGTTGTTTGAGTTTGTTGACTTTTGATTTGGAGGTTTAGAGGAGATTAGGGGTCATTTTCTCCCATGCTACGCTGATTAGACCGGTGCTTAGAGTGGGGTTAGGATATTACTCAGGGACGAGTAATGGTCAAAGCGTGGGGGAATTTGATATGGCGGATTTCATTATATGTAATTCCCTAATTTTTTAGACATTTTATCATTATTTTAATATAATTTAGATTAGTTTTGATGTAATTTTGAGTAGACTATGAATTGGTGAGTTGTGGGAAATCTTTGTGATTGTGAGACATATTTTGAGTGATTTTGTGTTGTTCCTGCAAAAGTTTATTAATGTGAAGAATTAAAAGAACTGCAGGGACCAAACTGCAAAAGGTTGGAATTTTAGGGACCAAAGTGAAAGCAAAGAAGTTGGAGAGTGGAGTGTGCACGTTCTGGAAGGAGGATTTTTGGAAATTAATTCAATTGTCAAAGTGGGACCAATCAGTACACAAAATTGGGAAACCAAATATTCACTTAATTAACAAAGGAGAGTCACAATTGGAATGCAATGACCGCACAGTGACCAAGGGTGGACCGAGTTGACCGGTGTTGTTGACTGGCGTTGGACTGAGGAGAGTATTATTATTATTATTAAATTTTCTTTTCCTTTTTCTTTTTAGTTTTTCTTTTTGTTTTAGTATTGTTATTTGAGGACAAGTATAAATACTTGTTTTGACTTCAGTTTTAGGGTTAGACTTTTTATTATTATTCTTCCTTAGAGATTTCAGTAATTTTTGTGGAGAACTTATTCCATTGCTTCGGATTTGAATCTAAACCGTTTATTTAATTCAATTGAGGTATCTATTTCTTTAATCCTGAATCCCTATTCGTAGTTTTACTTGTTTTAATTGCTAAATCGTTTCTAGGGTTTTGAGATTTGATCACCCTCTTTTCCCTTGTAATTGATTTAATGCTAGTTTAATCTTAAGTCTGTGTCAGATTAGGATTTTTCACAAGTAGTATCTTTGAGATTTATGCATGTGTCATGGTAAATTGAGAAGGGGGTAAAATTAGGTTTTGTTCTATTTGCAAAAGAATAGTGAAATTCTTGATCTTAATTTCTTAAAGCTTTATCAATCGATATTGTGAATCTAGACTGTGTCAGTTAGGTTTAGGTATTGATTAGGGGAATAGGTGAGTGTGTCACTGCTTATAACCATTAATAAGGAAGAATTAGGGATTGAAATACGTATCGGATCAAGTGAATAGGGAGGAAGGAAAAGAAATTATACCGATGATATTGGATTGATAAACGGGGACGGAAACAAATCTGAAGTGTTTGCCTTTAATTGTTTTACAACATAGTTTTTAATTCCCGTTTTAGGAATTTAATAAAATCAATTTTAAACCCCCAATCATGTCAAGTGACAATTGTGCAAACGAATAACCGTTCTTCAGTGGATCGACCCTGGACTTGTCCTAGCTGCAGTTTTGTAGCCGAGTCTTGTCTTGGTAATTAATTTGTAGGCGTGCGATTTTAGCCTTATCAATTAGCCTCGCATAAGTGCAAGCAATCGATCAGAGATACATATAATTTGTAAATTGCATATTTAAGCATGTTATTACGCTGTAGATTGAATTTGAAAGAAAAACTGAGTATAGATGTGAAACTGATGCACCTAATGAAGGTTATTCGTGCTTGAGGGTCGGAAGGCCTGTTTGCCTTCACGAATTGTTTTCAACACTTCGACTTTTCCGACACAAGAACATCCGTTGGTGACAAGTTTATCGAAGGGCTGAGCAAAAGTTTTAGAAAATGGATTCAATAAAGCTGATTTTAAGATTCTGAAAAACCAGATTTTTGATCAACTTCAACCAAGAAACTGTTCTGATCCAGAAAATTCCAGAAGACGTAAAGGTACTCGTTTGAAAGGTCTCTGTATCTACTTTCATACAAAAAAATCGGTTCGTCGTTTATAGGTCTAGAAAGGGAGATAAGGCAGTTTTAGTACATATGGTTCAAGCAGTCTGCTCGCTCTTTCCTTCGGTGGGCGTATTCGGTGGCTGTTTGGGCCACAATTCTTTTTCCCAGTAGGCAGAGAAGGCGTAGACACTCCTATATTGGCGTTTTGTGGAATTACCGCCCTTGTTTATGATGGACAAATGAGTGACTCGCGAGTTAACGTGGGATTAGCATGCACTGCAGCGATAGCTGGTGCTGCTGAACTTAATCATGCAGCAGTAGTATCCTTTCTTAAAGAGGAGGGCAGTGATCGGATAATTGGTGCCCGTATCCGGGATAACTTATCAGAATCTGACTTCATGGCCCTATCATGTTATTGATCCATTTTCGGTGATCCTTTCTCCACGTCCAAGCGTTCAAGAGTGGAATTTGATACATACGCAAAAGTAGTTGTGAATGCGGCTGGGCCATTTTGTGATTCTGTTAGGAAAATAGCTGATGGAGATGCAAAGCCAATGATCTGTCCCAGCAGTGGTGTACACATTGTATTGCCTGATTACTATTTGCCCGAGGGAATGAGCCTGATTGTTCCCAAAACTAAGGATGGACGCGTTGTGTTCATACTGCCATGGTTGGGGAGAACAGTGGTTGGTACTACAGATTCCAATACAAGTATTACTTTGCTACCAGACCCTCATGAAGATGAGATTGAATTTATACTGGATGCCATCTCTGATTATCTTAATGTTAAGGTACGGCGTCCTGACCAGCTGAGATAATAGGCCATCCGTTTCTGTTAGCTTGAGCACTGTCTGATATGATTTGGAGCTCGTGCTGCCTAGCTCGTCTCTTTTTTGGTCGAGAATTGTATTCGGCATAGGCAGCCGACGACCTGTTATTTGCTCTTTGTGGCTGAGTTGCTCAATTATCCTGACAAAGTTGCTCGATTAACTGAGCATGCTCTGGTGTTGGCATTTTTTCATCCAATCCGGCTGCCGTGCTCATCGTTGTAAATCTTGGGGGCTGCTTTATTGATGCTCTTGATGATAGACACTTTGTTTTTGTTTGCTCGAGCAAGGTCAGCATTGCTTGGCCTGATATGGCAATCACCTCTCCGAGCTGAGTTTATTGTGCTTGCTTCAGTTGGCCCCAATTCCATTGCTTGGCCTTTCACTTTTTTTTTTTTTTTTTTTTTTTTTTTTTTTTTTTTTTAACGCTTCCATGACGAGTTGGTTCAGCAATTTTCATTTGTTGGAAGTGTCATTGACATATAACGTCACCTTGTTTTCACGTGACATGGCCATCCTCCTATAAACATAGGCGTGATTAGCGGCGGTCAAGGCTGCAACTGCAATTGATGGGCGCGTTTGTTGGTACGCCGTTAGAACCGTTCTTAGTATTCATCCTTGCGGAAGGATGGCATATGTTTGTGTTCCTCCATGCTCGAACTTGGGTGTGCATCTGTTCTGCTTTCTCATGATTGAACTGAAGGCCGAAAATCGAAGTCTATGTGGTCGCGGTGTCAATTACTTGTTCGGACCTGAGGGTTGCTCACTAAAACCTTGAGTTTCCTACTGTCAAAGGTTCATAAGAAGCATAATTCCGAAGGAGTGATGCAAAAACATAAACATAAACCAAAATGAATAATAAAGCTGATTATTGACACACTAATTTATGTTTGTTCATGTGATTGAGTCATGTAAGCTCATGGGCATACACTGCTAAGTGGAAGCAGTTAATTGTGAGCATATTTATATCAATCATTTAAATGCTAAGCTTATATATAGAAAGAGTACACCTGGTATTTTTGTGCAGGTCAGTGATTTTTTGGAAACGGTCGCTGGATGTATGCATAGCTCGTCGTTTGCAGTGGCGCGAATCAAATCCCAGTTGTGGCAATTTGATTACATCTATTGCTTTCTGGAGAAAATAATATTCACAGTTCGATTGGGTTGTTCCAAGAAGATCAACTCGTCCCGGCATAGACATTCGATTGCTCGGCTTGGGGATTACTAGGGTGTTTGAAATTGTTCAACCCATGATATAATCTTGCTAGTGTTTCGGTGCTTTTGTGGCCGATCAATGATGTTTTCTAGTACCGGTGACGCCGATGCCAGAATACTAGAGTGAGCCGGAATGCGCAGACCACCAGAGGTTAGAATCTGGATATCTGTTTTGAGCATAACGACCTGAGGGCCAGCCTCAACAGAAACAGAACAGGGAGCAGTAAGCCCAGTCGGACCTGAGGACACAGTTAGAGGCTAATCGGAGCTTGCGTGGTTCGTCTGTCAGGACGCAAAGGTCACAATCCCATAGGGAAAGGAATGGGCGCAGGTCGCCTATAAGAGAGGGTAGGCGCAGGTCGCCGCCCAGAGATGATAGGCGCAGGTCGCCACCCAGAGAAGATAGGCGCAGGTCGCCACCTAGAGATGACATGCGCAGGTCGCCAATTCGGTCAGTAAGGTCACCCTCTCACAGGGATAGGAGAAGCAAGCAGATAACTCCCCCTAGAAGTGAGGGTCAAAGGTCAAATGATATTCCCCCTGCTAGAGATGACAGACCTGATGCTAGAGAGTGGCTGCTATGGAAGAAGAAGTTTGAGTAGTGGGAAGCTGAAAAGAAAAGTGATACTGGAAAGATCGAACGAGTGGATTTTGCTCTTCGTCCCTTATCCAAGGAGTTGATTGACCGTCGACCTCCTCCCGGTTTCAGATTGCCTCTCCTGGAGAAATATTCGGGTGCAACCAATGCTAAAAGCCACATACAGCACCTAGAAGCAACAATGTGCTTTGTCTCCAACGAGGACGACATGATGTGCAAGGCGCTCATCAGCACCCTCACAGGGGCAGCTCTTACATGGTTCAATGGTTTGGCATTGGGGTGCATCTCGACCTGGAACTATATGAGAACAAAGTTTTTGGATCGCTTCTCGACTGCGGGAGCTCGAAAGATGACTGTCACCGATCTCAACAACCTGGTGCAAGGGAAAAATGAAAGCTCAATGAGCTACTACACCAAGTTCAAGGAGATGGTCGACAAGATCGAGGAGGACCTCACAGATAGGGAGGTGATCAACTGTTTCAGGAGTGGAATTTCCTCAGCAAATATGGACTACGAGCTAACAGTTCGAACAGTTACAACTCGACAAGAGTTGTTCGAGAAGGCCTACAATGTGGCATTGACCGAGGAGAGAAAAGAAAAGAAAAACGGGAAAGGCCCCAAGACTGAAGTCGTTGAAGACAAGAAGGACTCAGCCAAGAACGGGGGAAACAATAAGAATGGTAAGAACAGGACCAGGGCAACAGAAAAAGTGCCCGAAGCTTTCACTCCCCTAACGGTGAGTCGAACTGAAATAATGAACGCAGTCGAGCTAGCCCCTCCAGCTCCTATGGACCCGGGCAATAAGTTCAGAAGGGACAACAGCAAGTATTGTGATTACCACAAAGATACGGGCCATACTACGGAGGATTGTATGAGTTTGAAGCGTATCATTCAGAGAATGGTCGATCAGGGATGGCTCGACGCATATGTGAAAAGGCCTCAAGCAGGCAGTGGTGAGCGACATGCAGGTGGACATCCAGAGACAAGGCAGCCTAGACTGACGGTTTTTTTTGAAAATGTGTCGTGTAGTGCTTGATCCCTTTGTTGAGAAAATTTGTACAGTGTGTGCCGTGTTTTGTGACGGACTGCATGGAAAAATTATGTATAATGCATGTCATGTTTTGAGTCGCATGTAAAAATTATGTGCAATATGTGCCGTGTTTCGTGACGGGATATATGTGCTTTGCCGTGTTGGGACGGTCTTTTGTGCTTTGATTTTCTTTTGGTATTTTGCATTAAGTACTGTGACTGACGTACCTTTCTTTGTGTTTACTGCGGGATGAGGGCTCTTGGGCTGGGAAGGCCAAGAAGATGAAGACTCGGGGATCGCTCGAGGCTGTTGTTGGGTTGTGGCGGCGGATGCCTGGACATTTACGTGGATGGTAGGCCGAGCCCCGGGAGGTCTGGTCTACGCTTACGGCCGGGCGTGTTCGTGGAGAACTTGGCGGGGTTTCGACACGAGGAAGAACAAGAGCGTCTTCCTTGGCCTTTCCGAGTCTTGGTGGGATACCACCCACACCTTCTATCCGAGCTGGGAGAGGTGACGGTGACGCCCACGGATTTTCTTTGCTATTACCGGGCTTTCCTTCAAAGGAGGGCCGGTGCGGGTGCGAGATATGATTGCCGAGGATGTCTTGCTGGACCGATGCTGGGCTTTGTGCTGTTCCTCGCAGGGTCTTGGCATGTTGTATAGTGATGTTGAGATAAGGATCACGGCCGGTATTGGGGCCTATGTTCGGGGTACCGGCCGGGTGACGGCGGGCGAGGCGCGCTCCTTCTTGTGGTTTGCGCTTTCCGAGACCTTGTTCTCGAACCACTCGACTACGGCTCCTTTTGCTCTCTTTGGAGAGCTTGATTGATTTGGAGAGAGTTTGTGATATCTCTTGGGGCGAGGCGGGCTTGGCCGATCTCTACTTCTCTTTGGACCGGTTTAGCCGGGCGTGGCCGGTTCCTTGGCTTGTTTTGACTTTGCTTTGGAGGTATGAGTTTATTCTTTGTTTTGATTTAGCAACTTGTCGCTTCTCCGTTTTCTTTTGCACCGAGCCTTTTACGCTTTTGTCACAGGTGTGGTTCTATGAGATCTTTCAGTGCTTCCCGTGGGATAGAGATCCTGGGGCCATAGCAGCGTATCCCGCTATGTTAGGCTGGGCACGCCCGGCGAGGAGGAGGACCAGCAGGGGGAAGCTCACCATCGCCTACGGGGATGTGCAGGAGCATTTGGAGAGAGATAGCCCGGAGAGGTTTGTTTTGTATCCTTGGGCTCGATATGAGGATGATGATTTCGAGGGGGCTCTCCTGGTGATGGTGCAGCGGACGATGCTGTGGGGCCTGACTTGCGACGTCGTGTATTTGGGAGAGTAGGTCTTCTGGCAGCATGGCCCGGGTATGCTTCCCTTGGCTCCGAGGGACCCTCCTTTTGGGATTCTTGATTCTCGGGATATGGATGTGTTGGATTTTGAGAGGTATTTGGGCGGCGTGAGTGCCGATGAGTTTGTGTTGTATAGAGAGGAGTATGGGGCCTTCGTGAGGAGGAAGTTGAGGATGCCACAGGTGTTGGCGAGGGAGAGGGAGGCTGGTCCGCAGGGTCCCCCAGAGGTTCCGGTGCCTGGGCCGGACTTTACGTATGTTCGTGGGGATTCCTCGAGGAGGAGGGTGTCTGCATGCCGTCCACGAGCAGCTCCTGCCTACCGCGTGGATCTTGATAGACCGGTGAGTGTGCTTACTCTTTTCCATCTTGGCATCTTTTCTGTATTTTTCTCTTTTTGTTGTTGAGTATGACTGTATTGCTGAGCGTTTCTTTGGTTGCTTGCTTGTGCAGGTCCCGGGGAGGGCTTTTGAAATGCTGACCCGCCGTTACGTGGCGATGCGGTCTTTTGCGAAGAAGATGGCGTCGAAGATGTCTTGCCGGTCTTCGCGACGTGTGCCGGCGTACACGCCGATGCCTTCGAGGCATTCTGTAGATGTTCCTCCACCGAGTGCCGAGCCGGAGCCACAGCAGGAGGGACCTTCGCGGGGGCGGCATAGTATGGATGTCGGGACGTCTTCGGGGGCGCCGAGGCCGCAGACCCTTTACCAGTTCTTTCCTCTGCAGGATGCACAGGGTGAGGGTTCGTCAGAGCCTTCTTTCTTCGATCCTTTCGTCGGATTTGATCCTTCTGATTACTTTGAGTACCAGCCTCCGGAGGGGGCTCAGTACTCTGATGACGAGGATATGACTGGCGAGTTCACCGGGATGCCCGACTTCTCGCTTGATGATCTTGGGGAGGACGATGATGCTGAAGAGTTGGACTAGGGTTCATTTGCTTTCCCTCTTTCCATATCTTCTCTTTTTTTTTTTTTTAGCAACAGACATTTATGGGTACCTGTAATAAAACACTTGTATTTGCATGGCAAAAGTATTTCATTTTAAGATGTAATGTCGTTTTTGTGATTCCCGGGATTGACCTAGGAATTGTTGCTATTTTTTTTTTTTATTATTTTGTGCATGCCACGTGAGCTGAGAGTGCGTTTGTGGGTAGTATATGTTTGCCGGAAATGGCTTTGGCCAGTGTTTGGGCAGTTTGGAGCAAGGTCCTGCTGAGAACAGTGGTTGTTATGCTTGTTCTTTGAGAAAGTGGGGCCAAGATGCAATAAGGTCCGTACGGACAGACCTAGGTTGCAAAGAGGTCCGTACGGACCAACCTTGCTTTTGGGAAGGAAATAAATGCTTTCCAGTGTCTGGTCTTTCCCCATTTCTCCATTTGCAGCCATTTTCGAGCTTTCTTCCCCACTTTCTCTAGGAACCTCCATTTTTGTCATGGATTCTTCGTACGTTCCTAGAATTTTGCCGAGGCTTTCGCAGGAGAGGTAAGCACACTTCCTTGAGCAGCTGAAAACGTGGATGCGGCGCCGTATGAGGCATCAGAGACGGGTTTTTGAGGTAAGGTTTCGTCTTTGCTCGATTTGGTCTTTTAAGGAGTTGGTTCCTGATTGGGATTTGTTGCGGGCTGCCGTGAAGTTCTGGGATGCTAGGAGGCATGTGTATTGCTTCTTCTACAATGAAATGGTGCCCACCTTTGAGGATTTTCGGGCTTTGATTGGAGGACCGGAGGTGGAGGCCATCTCGCTTCCTTTGATTGGTGGTGCTGCTGTGAGCGTGAAGCTTGCATGCTTTCTTCGTACTTCGTTGGAAGAAGTGCAGAGCATGATCCTTGATTCGGGTCATATTGACATTTCTGAGCTGCCGGAGCGGTTTATGGTTGATGATGAGAGTGATGTCTCTTGGGACGCATTTACCCTGTGCGTGATGGCGACACTTTTCATGGTCAGCTCCCTTGGCATTTGCGATGGCGCTTTGCTAGATGTGGTTGGGCACTGCAGAGCTGGAGAGGATATTGTCCCGTTGGTGCTGGGGGAGACTCTTCATGGTATTGACCGTCTGGCGACTGGGGATTGGTTCATGAGAGGGGGAAGCCCCGCTTTGCTCACCTTGTGGCTGCGAGAGAGACTTCAGGCCATGCCCGAGGCTCCGACGTCGTTTAACCCGTGGTCATTTGCTCAGCGACCTCTTGTGTTGGATATGGATCAGTCCGCCTGGGAGAGATGGATGGCACGGCTTGGTACGCATCAGATCCGTTGGTGGGTTCCCCACTGGGGGATTGAGACTAGGAGGGTCTTTCAGGAAGGGTCCTATGTCGTCAGAGTTCCAGGTTTTTCTTGGTCCTCCTTCTATATTCCGTCGCTTGTTTCCCGGCAGTTTGGGATGAAGCAGGAGTCTTTATTGGGCTGGGATGACCTTGCTACTACGGAGATAGCTCCTCTTTGTATGGCAGCTTCAGGTGCTTTCTTGTATTTTCTGAGGGTATGGAAGTATTCCGCTTTCCCTCCTGTGGTTCTCCTTAGATGTCGAGAGAGTGTCGTATTGACGACTCAGTACCTGGCCTGGTATGAGCAGCGTGTTGGACAGTCCCAAGTGGCTTTGGAGAGCAGGCGTGTAGCGATTCTGGGACCCGGTTGCCGTAGTAGCTATTATTTTAAGATGTAATGTCGTTTTTGTGATTCCCGGGATTGACCTAGGAATTGTTGCTATTATTTTTTTTTATTATTTTGTGCATGCCACGTGAGCTGAGAGTGCATTTGTGGGTAGTGTATGTTTGCCGGAAATGGCTTTGGCCAGTGTTTGGGCAGTTTGGAGCATGGTCCTGCTGAAAACAGAGGTTGTTGTCGTTTCTTTGAGAAAGTGGGGCCAAGATGCAATAATGTCCGTACGGACATACCTAGGTTGCAAAGAGGTCCGTACGGACCAACCTTGCTTTTGGGAAGGAAATAAATGCTTTCCAGTGTCTGGTCTTTCCCCATTTCCCCATTTGCAGCCATTTTCGAGCTTTCTTCCCCACTTTCTCTAGGAACCTCCATTTTTGCCATGGATTCTTCGTACGTTCCTAGAATTTTGCCGAGGCTTTCGCAGGAGAGGCAAGCACACTTCCTTGAGCAGCTGAAAACGTGGATGCGGCTCAGTATGAGGCATCAGAGATGGGTTTTCGAGGTAAGGTTTCGTCTTTGCTCGATTTGGTCTTTTAAGGAGTTGGTTCCTGATTGGGATTTGTTGCGGGCTGCCGTGAAGTTCTGGGATGCTAGGAGGCATGTGTATTGCTTCTCCTACAATGAAATGGTGCCCACCTTTGAGGATTTTCGGGCTTTGATTGGAGGACCGGAGGTGGAGGCCATCTCGCTTCCTTTGATTGGTGGTGCTGTTGTGAGCGTGAAGCTTGCAGGCTTTCTTCGTACTTCGTTGGAAGAAGTGCAGAGCATGATCCTTGATTCGGGGCATATTGACATTTCTGAGCTGCCGGAGCGGTTTATGGTTGATGATGAGAGTGATGTGTCTTGGGACGCATTTGCCTTGTGCGTGATGGCGACACTTTTCATGGTCAGCTCCCTTGGCATTTGCGATGGCGCTTTGCTAGATGTGGTTGGGCACTACAGAGCTGGAGAGGATATTGTCCCGTTGGTCTTTGGGGAGACTCTTCATGGTATTGACCGTCCGGCGACCGGGGATTGGTTCATGAGAGGGAAGCCCCGCTTTGCTCACCTTGTGGCCTGCGAGAGAGACTTCAGGCCATGCCCGAGGCTCCGACGTCGTTTAGCCCGTGGTCATTTGCTCGGCGACCTCTTGTGTTGGATATGGACCGGTCCGCTGGGAGAGATGGATGGCACGGCTTGGTACGCATCGTATCCGTTGGTGGGTTCCCACTGGGGGATTGAGACTAGGAGGGTCTTTCAGGAAGGGTCCTATGTCGTCAGAGTTCCAGGTTTGTCTTGGTCCTCCTTCTATATTCCGTCGCTTGTTTCCCGGCAGTTTGGGATGAAGCAGGAGCCTTTATTGGGCTGGGATGACCTTGCTACTACGGAGATAGCTCCTCTTTGTATGGCAGCTCCAGGTGCTTTCTTGTATTTTTTGAGGGTATGGAAGTATTCCGCTTTCCCTCCTGTGGTGCTCCTTAGACGTCGGGAGAGTGTCGTATTGACGACTCGCACACGGCCCGGTATGAGCAGCGTGTTGGGCAGTCCCAAGTGGCTTTGGATAGCAGGCGTGTAGCGATTCTGGGACCCGGTTGCCGTAGTAGCTATCGCCTTAGGAGTGCCGAAGCCTGGTCTGGCCCTCAGGATGTTACTGGAGACACTTTATTTGACTACGAGACCAGAGTTGAGCGACTGACGGAGAGAGGTCCTCTTTTACAGACTCGCAGGGAGGAGATCCGAGCCGAAGCACGGGCGAATGAAGCCCTGAGAGCTGCTGGATTGTTTGACTCTACGGGGAGGACCCCTGATCTCGGACTGAGAGACGCAGAGTTGGTTCGCGTGGAGCGAAAGAAGACTCGCCGGGGACGAGGGAAGAAAGGGAAGAACGGCGAGGGGACAAGCGCAGAGGGCGCGGAATGACCTCCTAGGTATCCATTCATTGCATTGTAAACACATTATTTGTTAAATGTATTAAGCTGTCTTTTAGCATGTTGTGAACTTGAGAGTAGACCGTGCTTGAACTCATCAAGAAATGTTGTAACCGTTAGTGATTTGTGATTTACTTTTAAAGCTTTGTCGAGACGCAAGATCTCTTGTTTGCCTTTGTTTCTTTTGTGCTCCTAGTCGGCGTCCATCTTTGAACTTTTCTGTTGCATTTGCGGACTGAAGCAGTCTGGGCCATGATGGCAATCCCCATTGCTTAAGCTTTGTGCTTGGCTGAGAGGTTGAATGATCCCTTGACAAGTCGTTTTGACGGTCATTTTCGTAGCTTCCTTGCCCTTTGTTGGCGTCGGGCTCTTGACCTCAATTTCGCAGCTTCTGCTTGAGCTTTTTTTTTTATATTTATTTTTTTATGTGAGCCCTTGCTCGAGCTCTTTTTTTTTTTTAAAGCGCGTGAGGGCGAAGACAAGCCCCTGGCTTGGAAGCAGACATGAGTCAGTCGTTTGACGTTGAGTGACCTCCGGATGTCCTTTGATGTTGCCGCCGTCGTTTGACTTGGTCAAGGTGACGTTGGGGCGTGCTCTTGAAAAGTGCGTAGCTTGATGGAGGTCTTGATTGACATTCAAACTTTTGACTTTTTTGTGTATTTTTAGATCGGACCAATTAAGGTTGCCTACGTCCCCCCGGACTAGAAGGGTCAGGTCTGCGTAGTTCGACACTACATGGAGTGCCAATAGATGCACAGTTGTTCTTCTTTAGGCGAAGTATCTGCGAAGTTTGCTTCCGTTGACTGGATTCATGAAGGGATTGCCGTCTAGGTCTGTCAGCTTCATGGCACCTCCGGAGAAGATCTTTTGAACCACGAAAGGGCCGATCCATGTGGGTTCCCATTTTCCCAGTGGGTTGGTTCGAGTGGGAGGCTTTTCTTTGAGTACTCGATCGCCTTCCCTGATATCTCGGGACTTGACTTTCTTGTCGAAAGCTCTAGCCATCCTGCTTTGATAGGCTCGGACGTGTTCCATGGCCTTTAGTCGTCGCTCGTCTAGCAGAGCCAGTTCGTCATGTCGGCCTCGGAGCCATTCAACTTCGTTGACGTCATTTTCCAGCAGCACTCGGAGTGAGGGAATTTCCAATTCAATGGGAAGAACTGCTTCCATCCCGTATGTCAGGGCGAATGGTGTTTCTCCCGTGGCGTTTCCGATCGATGTTCGGTAGCCCCAAAGTGCTAGGTGCGGCTTCTCGGGCCAATCTCGTCCTCGGATGGTCATTTTCGGATGATCCGTTCAAGGGTCTTGTTTGTCGCTTCCACGGCGCCATTTGTTTGTGGCCGGTAGGGAGAAGATTTGTGGCGTGTGATCTTGAATTCAGCCGGCGATGCAGCCGAATTCCCCTCGAAGTGTGAACCGTTGTCTGATATGACCTCATTTAGGATGCCGTATCGGCAGATGATGGTTTTCTTGAGGAAATGCGCGACCTTCTTGGAGGTGAGTACCTTGTAGGACTTGGCTTCGACCCATTTGGTGAAGTAGTCGATGGCTACTAAGATGAACTCGTGACCGTTGCTGCCTGGCGGAGCAATTTTCCCGATGACGTCAATTCCCCAAGTGGCAAATGGCCAGGGTGTAGTCATGCAGTAGAGATCGTGGGGAGGTAGATGATTGAGGTTGGAGAACCGTTGACACTTGTCGCAGCTTCGGACAAAGTGGATGCAATCTGCCTCCATGGAGATCCAGTAGTAGCCCATCCTGAGAATGATTTGCATCAGGGCTCTGGCGTTCATGTGGGGACCGCAAGCCCCATTGTGGACTTCGTTCATGAGCTTGTTTGCCTCTTCCTGGTTGATGCAGCGTAGGAGTGGTCCATGGTAGCGTTTCTTGTATAGCATGTCCCCAAGGATGACGAAGTGAGAGGCGAGGCATTTTAGGGCCATGATGCTCTTGGCTTTGACCCCTTCTGTGTGTGGGCCTTCCTTTGCTCATGAAGGCAGTTTCCCCGTTCTTGAGGTATTGGAAGATCTGGTATGTGCTGGAAATGGCATCGGACTTGCGTCTCTTAGGTTCTTCAGCAATCTTGCAAATCGTTGTGATTAAAACCTCCTCGGCAGCTTGGGCCCGGTTTTTCTCTCGTTTGACAACATGCTTAAATGTTTGCTTGATGCATTTATTCAATTAATGTGCTTGCCTTTTGTATAGATGAATTGCTATTAACTGTTTTGATTAGTTAACTCATCACTTGTTAAAGATGTAATGAAATGATTTTTTAGAATGGCCGGACCTTTTATTGAAAGCGTGAAGACTGTACATTGTTGATCAAAGACTCACAATCGTTGGGCGTAAAGCCGTCAAAAGACTCAAAAGATGTGAATTCACAGACAACAAGACTCGAAGCTAGACTATAGGCGATGAGGGATTGGACCAGGCTTCATTACTCTCGGCTGGCTGTAGCTCTAGAGGGAGTGGTGATGGTTCAGGTGGCCAATCTTCCCTTGGCATGAGTCCCGGAAAATAGCTCGCATGTGGTCCAATTTCAAACCAGATCGCGGAGGTTTTTGGTTGCTCCCCTGATGATGTCCCTCCATTAGTGTTGCCACCAGTCCTTGGGGGTCTTTGATGATAGAAGTCGCTGAGGGCTACTTCTAAGAGGGCGAAGCATTCTCTGATTCGGAGTTGATTCTTGCTGATGTTGATCATTTTCATAGAATCTGCCTCTTTATCTGGGATCTTTACTTGGACGACATTTACAATGTCTGATTCGAGGGGGCATGCTATATCTCCTTCCCTGATTAGGCCTTGGAGGAGGTTGTGCCACTGTTCATCTAGGTCGGACACTAGAATGTTGAATTGAACTATGCTGTGATGGCTGTCCCCGTAAGATACGAGAGTGTCGGCCAGAGGGTTGTCTTGTACCGGGGGATCGGTGATGAGCCAGTTTGCAAGAGGGTTTTCGGCGAAGTAAGGGTCTACTCCTCGATCAATCTCCATTAGGGCGTCCATCTCTTGATCTTCTCTTAAGCATTCTTCACAGTCGCATATATCAGAGTGGTCATCCTGACCCATGATCTCTTCGATTTCCAGCTCGTCGCGGCTTAGAGCGTGGATGTAAGGATCCACTTCGTAGCGGGACAGGGTAGGAGACTCATCTGGAGAAGAGTATTCGGTCATGTCGGGACCTTCTTCTGGGTCGTAGCTTGCTGGCCAAGCACTTGCCATCGCACTGCTTCCGCGGATCACTTCGATCAATCCATTGGCGTTGATGAATTTCACGCATTGGTGAAGAGTAGATGATACTGCTTTCATCTGATGTATCCAAGGTCGACCCAGCAAGGCAGAGAAGGTTGGTTTGATTTCCACGACTTGGAACTCTACCGACTCCAGTTGTGCATCAAATTGGATACTCAGATTGATGACTCCTACGATTGGTCGTGCAGTGGAATCGTAGGCTCGGATTACCCGGGGTGAAGGCCTTATCAGGGAGCGATCGATACGGAGTCGTTTCAATGTGCTCAAAGCGATGATGTTGACTGCGGAGCCGTTATCAATCAAGACGTTCGGGAGGAAGAACATCTCTATTTTTATGAGGATGAGGAGGGCTTCGTTGTGCCGATTGTCACATGTCGGCAAGTCATCGTGTGTGAAGACTAAACCGCTTCCCGTGCTACCGTTTGACTCAGTCTCCTCTGGGGAGCGTTCGATCCATCCATTTGTATGTCTTGGTCGGGGCACAGATCGTAGGGAGACAGTTGCCCTTGGGCGTTCTTGTCTGAATTCCCGGTCACAAGACCTTTTGACTCTGGTTTCATGCTCTCAGTCATAGCAGGACAGCATGCTGACGGTTTCGGAAATTGCAGGGGGTCTGCTCTCGCTTGGAGTTTCGTCAAAGGCTATTGAGTTTACCCTGTCGTTCCGGGGGAATGGATTTCCAATGGTATTGGGACCACGAGGGCGTTCCAATTTTCCCTCCTCAATGAGCCCCTGGACCACCTGCTTGAGCACGAAGCAATTGTCGGTGGTGTGGCCGGGGTAGTTGTGGAAGGCGCAGTGCTTGCTCATATCCATGTTGGGTTTGGGAGTATTTGGTTGGAAATTCTCGAGAGGCTTGAGAAGATTTCGTTTCACCAAAGCTTCAAATACTTGGCCCAGGGGCATTTCGAGGATGTCTAAATGCTGGAACTGTGGGAAGCGAGGGGGATTGTTATTCTTTGGGGCTGCTTGATCGCGGTTTACTTGAGCTCCATTCTGGATGTAGTGTCGTTCCTACGCTTCTTTTCCTTTGTTCGGGCGGGAGTTGAAGTTGCCGGGTTTGTCCGATAGCTAAGACGAGGCGGGGGTTCTTTGTTGTCTTTTGAAGACTCGAGTCTTCTCAAACTTTGTCCGGCATTGACCATGGCACGGAGATCCGGATAGAAATGGTGGCTGATCAAGGTCCTCAAAGATGGCTTGAGGCAGAATGGAAGATGTCCATCTACGCTTCTTTGGAAAGTGGATCCATTATCTCACTAAGCTTCCAATTCCATCTTTTGTAGAACTCGCCCACTGGTTCGTCATCCTTTTGCTCGGTGGCTTGCAGATCGTGGCGGTTCGTTTCCCACTCGAGGTTGGCGCGATACTTTTTTAGGAAGATCTCGCTGATTTGATCCCACGTGGAGCGGTTTTCTGCCTTTACATTGAGGAACCACCTTAGTCTTTGTGGATTTGAGAGAATGCCGAAAGTGATGCGCCATACGTTGAGGGTTGCCCCTTTGGCTCTCATACCCAGGACATAGGTGTCGATGTGGGTTTTTGGGCATTCTGTCCCGTCAAACTTTTCCATTTTCGGCATCCTGAATTTCGGAGGGAGCGGGACTACTTTGCTTGGAACAGTGGGCAGGAGGGAGTCCTTCCGAGAACTAGCTAGCTTGCCTTGCATGTCCTTCATTTGTACGATCAGCCAAGCCATGTGGGGATTAGCAGGCTGAGGTGGGTTACCGTTTTCGGGGATAGAAACCGAAGATGGAGGTAGATTTGCTGATGGGATCGCCATTCGGGAGTCTTGGGGAGGTAGTTGAGTGTATACCAACCCATACTCTGGAGTGCTAAAGTTGAGGGCGTGATTGCCAGGTCCGCTAAGGGTTGTGTTTGGGAATTGGGGAAATGATTCGTTAGCCCCAAGTGGCAGACTAGCAGGTGGCAAGCTTGAAATGTCGGGATATCCGCTTGGGATGTCCGTCCCTGGTAAGCATGGGGACTTCGATTGTGGTGTGAGGCTCGTATAGAGGCAAAGGATTGAATCCCGGGGGATACCGAGATGCATTGGGATCTCGGCGGAGCGAGCACATATGTGTCTTGGTGCCGAGCTTGATGTGCGTGAGCCGGGAAACTGACTGTGCTGAGGCGGGCATGTCGGAGCTACTTGACTGACGCCTGAGGGGAGCTTTGAGCGAGAGCTGCTTAGCATTGCTGGGATCTCCTAACTTGGCGGAGGCGGGACCTGCTGATAGCTTTGAGAAACAGGGGGGGCCGGAATGTCTTCGTCCTCTATGAGAACAAAGGTTCCATCAGGTTGGGAAGCGAAACGGTTCCTCGAAGACGCAAGGTGTCTACGATCCAGCTTGCTGCTCTTCTTGGCGCTTCTTGATGGTTTCGAAGGCTTGCGGCACCTCCTCCATTGTCCGGGAGGTTCCTTAGTGGCGGGGTTCCGTTTCCCTCATTGTTATCTGTTGATCCGTCATGGGGAGTAGCGGACGGTGCGGACCGTTGAACTGGAAGGGCTATCGGACCTTGTGACCTCGATGCGAAAAGGCGGCTCCCGGGTATTCTCAACCACTCTCGGTTATTGGAGGGGGTGACGGGCAAGGATTTAGACACGGGAATGGCCTCACGGGATAAAGGGGAAAGCTCACGTGGTATGCGGTTTCCGTTTCTTTTATATTTTTTTATTTTTTTTTGTTGTTTTAATTTACTTAAAACATGTTCTCTCAGAGTCCTAGGTAGGTTGGAAAAGATTGCTCTTCTTTTTCGCAACTATGCTAGATCCTGGGTCAGTGGAGACCATCTGTGCGGCTATAAGCCCCTCGTTTTGCACCTGTATTTCGACATTCCAGGGTGGACAGCCCCGGGCGAGGGTCCTATAGGGCAAGCGGTTTCCACCGGCCTAAAAGAAAAATCGAACCTAAGGACCGAGCCTGTCATGTTCATTTTGATGCGTTAGCCATGTGAATAGTGAACCGAGCCGGCCACTGAGTCAAGATCAGGTCAAGAGTTCGGCATGACCTCTCTTTACCTTGCTTGCGCAAGGGATCTGTGACGTTAGGCGTTGGCTGGGTCATATCATCATGGCTGACGTATCAAAGGCGTGATGACATGGTGTCATGTGAGCATGGATGTATATCCGGGACGGAACATCGTGCAGGTGTAGCCGGAAATCAAGATCGGGTCAAGATTTTAGCATGACCTTTCATCGCTTTGCTTACGCAAGGGATCTTGAGTTCCGAGCCTTGACTCGAGAAAAATGGCCGGCATGGTATATGTATCCAGCCGTATGACACGGATCGGGTAAAACCAACCGAGTCCGTACGAGTGTGACTCAAGACTCAAACGTGCAGGGTTGACGCTTGGCTAGGATGGGATGTTTGGAATGATCCCGTGCGCATCCGAGAGGCCTAGAAAGACCAAACGGACTGCAACTGAGACCACTCCGGGTTAAGGGTTGTAGTGTGCAGTGTATCCGAGGCAGCAGTGCGCGTAGCGTGCGGTGTAACCGAGGCAGCAGTTTGCGTAGTGTGCGGTGTAACCGAGGCAGCAGTGCGAGTAGTGTGCGGTCTCTAAAGTTCTTTTACGAGTAAAACGAAGTTTTTTTGAAGAATTTTAAATGTATGCACGTATGTATATTGATGCATTTTTTTTGTATTTTTATTTTTTTGAAAAATAAAAAGTAAAGCACGTGCACACACACACAACAGTTAAAGAAAGGGGTAAAATGAAAGTTTGACCCTCATCATCGTTTTAAAAATATTTTATTTTGTTTAAAAAGATTTTAAAACAAAAAGTTCCCAGCAGAGTCGCCAACTGAAATTACCCGGGATCCGGCTCGCGCGCGGAGGCCCCCGTGCATCTCGCATTCGTCGCTTTACGGGAAGTTTGCCCGGATTCGAGAGGCAGCGCGTTCGCGCCCCGGCATCTGGCTTATTCCGCTTTAGCGTTTTGGAGGAGGTGTCTCGCTGTGTTTTGCTTTGTAGAGTCACCACGCCGTTTTTATTGTTAATCCCAAAGTGTACAGGATATATCAGGTGCGCGTAGTGTGCGGTCTCCTAAAAATGTTCCTTTTTGAGTTAAAACAGAGATTTTCATAAATGTGTTTTAAAGGAATGATTTTCGGGATGGGGAAAATGCAGCACGTAAGCACGTAAATTTTCTGGGAGCCCCAGTCAGTCATGGAGCTGAGTAGCCCCAAGCTGCTAGGACTGCCAGATTAACCATGATTTTTCCTGGTGGAATTGCCACTGAGGTCGCCCGGTCAGAATCCAAGGAGGATTGAGCCGTACTATTAATGAAAGCAAGCACAATTAATGAAATCGGCGACGGGAGTCTAACCCGCTTCAAAGGGAAAAGCTTTCTTTTATTTATTTTTTCAAAATTTTTTTTCGAAAAAGGGATACTGGTACGTAGGATTGTTAAACCACCGGTTATCCCAACTCCCACATCAGGGAGTGTACAGGAAGGGTAAGTGGTTTCCACCTATATACCAAGTATCGATTTTTTTGTTTTGAAAATAAAAGCTTTTCTCCTTTGGGATCTCCCCAGCGGAGTCGCCAAACTGTGAATGTGTGCCCCAAATTTTTGTTTATTGGAAATTCACGCGAGTTTGAAGACATTCGGTTTAATTTGAAAAACGGAGTCGCCACGCCATTTTGATTACCTCAAAACTTTGAAAAAAGGTTTTATGGGTTCGGAGGTTAAGTTACCCCTTAGGAAGAACAGATCGTCGTTCACCCAAGGTGCCTTGCCGGAGCAAGTCTCCCAAGATCCCATTAATCGTGCTTGCTTGCGTGCTTTCTTGTGTGCATGTGTTTGAAAATAAAAGGGAATGTCCCAAGTCGTCTTCCGGACGTACAAACCATTTGTTGGTTGTCGCTCGGGATTTCTTGGATTTTATGTATTCGGGATTATGATCCCATCCTCATCTTGGACTTGTGATCATCGCATTTTTGGACCTCGGGACTTGCGTGATCGAGAGAATGACTCTCTTTATAGTCAAAGATGAGGTTAGAAAAGGAGGGTCCTTAGCCCATCAATCCTACACTTTAAGACGGTCGAGCTCATATAGATGCTTCATACTCATCTTAAGTGATAATCGGAGATATAGGGTTCAAGGTTGTCCCTTTCTAAAGAAATTATGAAACCTTTATGGAAGGAACGATGTAAAGATCGGATCTTTTACACCGGTCCGTTCCAAGGTTGCTAATGGGGGACATGGGGGAATGCATGTAAAAATGACATTTTTAATGAAAAGATGACATTTTTTTGGTTGCAAAGGATGCATTTGATTTAAAGAAATGATCTTTATTTGCAAAGGATGCATAAAGACATGATTTTTATGCAAAGGATGCATTTTTATGAAGAAATTGGGATTTGAATATGCAAAGGATGCATGAAAATTGTATTTTGAAAAGCATA
The DNA here is from genome assembly GCA_022495995.1 of Adenophora triphylla var. japonica. Taxonomy (NCBI): domain Eukaryota; kingdom Viridiplantae; phylum Streptophyta; class Magnoliopsida; order Asterales; family Campanulaceae; genus Adenophora; species Adenophora triphylla. The sequence continues at coordinate 183,401 of JAFEMH010003208.1, read as the reverse complement.
GGATGCTAATTTGGGATAAAGATATGATCTTTAATGCAAAGGATGCTTGAAAAAGGTTTTCATATGCAAAGGATGCATTTTTATCATAAAGATTGGATTTTTATATGCAAAGGATGCATGAAGATGATGTTTTTATGTAGAAATGGGATTTTTAGGTGCAAAGGATGCACCTTTGACTCAAAAGATTACATCTTTAATGGCAAAGGATGCCTAATGCATGCAAAGGGGGAAAGGGGGTATAAAGATATGATCTTTAATCTACCAAGTCCCAAGCAAGATAATAGCTATGTATGAAATGCAATGAGCAATTAGGATCACATAAAGCAATTAGAATGCAAGTTTAGGGTGTGCGAGGTTACCAATGGCTTCCTCTTCTTCTTGGGACGGAGCTAGGAGGAGGAATTGATCTTGGGATCTTCAAGGAGGAGGGAGGTAGCTTCTTGGCCTTCTTCTTCACCTTCTTGTACTTCCAGCAGCTCTTGGGAGGATTTTCTTCGTATTATATGTGTGTGATGGTATTGTTGTTGTTGTTTAAATGGGTAGAGGAGGGCTCTATTTATACGCAGTCTGGATAAGGACAATGAAGCCGTGCGGCCAGAGACCTTGAGCTAATGCAGCCGTGCGGCATTATCCCTTGTGACTCAGCATTTCTAGAAACATGCAAGGTGGCAAATTCTAGAAGCTTTCCCAAATTAAGAAAAATGTGTTTCTTAATTGGGAAGCTTCCCTTTCAGCCCTTAATTAATTTGGAACAGTTCCGGAATATTTCCGGAACACTAGGAAGGTCCGAGGAATTACCGGGAAACTTACCGAAATTGCCGGGAAATTTAACCGGAAGGCATGAGCCAGATTTGGGTACTTACAGTTATGTATCTGGGGGAGCGGGTGACCCGTCAGCATGGCCCGGGGTCCATTCCATTGGTGCCGGTGGATCCTCCTATAAACATGCATCATCCTCTGTCGATGCCGATGGATGAGTTGGAGAGGTATAGACAGGGCGTGTTCTATACCGAGTACATCATAGCGGGGGCCGACTATGATACTTTCTTGAGGATGAGGCTGAGGAGCCCACAGGTGCATCATAGAGAGGGCGAGGTTCCAGGACGTCCCCGAGATCTCCCGATCCCACGCGCTAGGCTGGCGTACGAGGGGCTGGACGGTTCGCGCAGGCGACTTGTGATCCCGCTCCCGGATGAGCCGAGACCACGATACAGGGCTGACCCCAATGCTTCGGTGAGTATCTTTTGATTTTCTGCATTTGATAGTAGCATTCTGCAAATGTTGCATCTGTACTTTCTGCTTGTCTTTTGACGACCTTCCTGGTTCGCAGGTATCTGGCCGTACGTACAACGAGGCCAAGAGGCTGGTGGACGGGTGGTCCGCCTACGCTAGGAGGCTCATGGAGTTCATGCGGTGTAGTTCCCGGAGGAGCGTGGATGTCCGTGAGCGGGGGCCATGTAGGCCGGGAGGTTCGCCTGCTCCCACAGCTGGTGGGGAGGACTTTGCACAGGGATTCGGCCAGTTCGCGAGAGGAACGGCTGGATTTGGAGCTCCTTCTTCTGCGCACTCGGGGCGCGAGAGGTGAGAGTCTTCGAGTTCGCGTACGCCGAGGAGGCCTTTCGCGTATTTCCGCTTGGAGGAGTTTGGCGAGTTCTTGTTTGCGACGGATCCGGCAGCGGCGGAGCAGTACGTCGAGTGCTCGGATGACGAGCTGTTAGTACCCGGTCCTAAAAAAGGTATTTTAAATATTCTGGCCCGTTTATTAACGAAACCCTAAAAAATCTATCCATTCTTCTGTGCCCTCCGCCGTCAGCCGTACGCGTGGAAAGTACGCCAGGAGATAGTGCCGATCGGCCATTCTCTTTTAAAGGCCGATCGACCATCATTTTTAGTGCCGATCGAACATTATAATTGGTGTCGATCGACCCTTCTTATGTGTGCCGATCGAACTTTATTATTAAGGCCGATCGACCGTTTCCTTGGTCCAGCCCAATTCCCGAAGCACTATAAATACGTGCACTAGGTATCAGTTTTCAACACACGTTTTTTATCCAGGAGAATCAAGACTATACTTGTTTTTTCCGTATCTCTCCCCACGTTCTTCGAATCTCCCTAGATTCGATCCCAAAGTCTTGCTACAATTGGTAAGCCTTTTATTATTATTTCGTTCCCTTATTATTATTGCCATATTATATTATTACTTGCATGCTTAATATATATTTAATTGTGCCTTTATGCTAGATTTAGGACTATTTCAATACATTTAAATATGCATAGCCGAGGATGATCTAAGGTTTCGTCCAAGAAACCCAATGGATCTAGGAACTATTTCTTACCTTCCACCTTAGTAATAATTATCCCATGATCAACAATTCCCCAAGGATGAACGTTGATTAGTGCACCTTCCGAGGGCCTAACTCAAAGGTTCTAGGGTGTGATCATCAATTAATTCTTTCTCTCCCCTCCTCCTTATGCATGATCCCGTTTCTTCTATCTATTCCTGTAAACACCGCACACAACCAACACCCCATATGCTAGAAAGACCGATCCGTCGGGCAATAGGAGTGATAGCGTTTCTTCTTCTGTTGTAACTTGACCCCCGAACCCAATTAAATGTTTAGCCTTTTTTCAAAGCTTTGGGCTATATCAAAGTGGCGTGGCGACTCTCAAAATTAAACTAATATTTTAATATGGTTTAAAGCGAGTGTCACTAAATGAATATCCCATTTCGGTCCGACGTATATGATTATTTATCTCAAACTTCCGAATGCGCGTTGCATCGGGACGGGGTATTCACAGTGGCGACTCTACTGGGGACTGTTTTGAAACTTTTTCAAACTAAGTGGGTCAGACTTTCATTTTCTTGTATGGTGTTGTATTTTACTTTCTTTTTCTTTTTTCTTCTATTCTTAACTGTTGCATTGCATGCGTGCATCTCATAAAACAAAAATCCCTCTTTTTTCTTTAAAAGGAATTAGACTCTTTTACCTCACACTACCACTAGAGTTCGTGTCACACTGCACAGACACCCTTTAACCCATAGGAGAAGCCAAAGTGCGGGAAGTGTGGTGATCATGTCGCCTCCCTTCCGAGTCTCACTTGGCCATCCACTCATCAGTGCGCTTCGGCTGCACGGTGGGAGCCTAAAATCTAACCCTTGTGTCACCCACTTTGCTAGGTTTACACTCCCCGTGACCGGTTGGTTTGACTAGCTTTTTCATGTAGACAATTAATAGGGTCTTTATGTTAAGTCACCACGAATCAATGATAAGTCAAGATCTATAGAGAGAATAAGAGCACTAAAAAATTGATTTCCTTTTAAAGGACGTGCCATGTAAGGTTGAGTGATTGTTAAAAGATCTTGTCCTATCATGGGTTTGTAGTACTTCCCATAAATATCATATTAAGTGTCTATACGAGACGGTTAGTCGTTAGGATCCACCACTTTAGGACCTTTAGTTAGTTGCGAAAAAGGGGTATCCCTTCCAACCTTAGTAGGTCTAAAAGAGACAAAGCTTTTGTAAATAAAAAATTCAAGCAAGTACACTGCATTGAGTCGACCCTTCTCCTAAAGCCGAGTCTTTTGATACTTCCGCAGAGCTAAGGTCGGGCCGCGTTCTTCATTCAGCAATGACAACCTTGCCTCCCTCCACTACTCCAAGCTCGCCAGCTGTCTCTGCAACCGGCTCTACACCAGTCACTTCAATGGAAGGTCCAAATAACCCCAACTTCGATGACATTCCACCCGCTTCCGCACGCCTACTTTGCTGGTTTGACCATGAGGGTTGAGAAACTTGAAGAGCAGAACCGCACTTTGAAGAACCACAATCAAGAGTTGAAGGATCATTTTGTTGAGGAGTTCAGTAAAAGGGGACACAAGGTTATTTTGATGGGGAATGAAGTTGTCGATGTTGAAGATGAAACTGTCAATGCTCCTAATCCTGCCAACCCCAATGCATCTACTTTCCCTCTACCCAACTATGTTCCAACCAGCTACAAAAATGTTCCACCACCAGTCATGTATGGGAGCTCGAGCAAATCCAAAAGACCCTATCAGCCTTCTGCCGACACACCCAATGACCACTTTGCTAACCTACCTCCTCCCACTTTACCCTTCAATTATTCTGGCCACCATATTCCCACCTACTCTACCTCCCCTACCACTATTCAACCCCCAGCCATCCAGAACTCCAACATTGCTGCTGCACCCGACTGTGTTGGCCTTGATTGAGCAAGTAAAGGCATTGACTGAACAGATGGGAAAGCAAGGTGTGTCCCCCATCAAGATGCTTAATCCGAGCAAGGTTTCACCCCTGCCTCAAGACTTCAAGATGCCCAAGATGGCCATGTTCGGAGGAGTTACTTGTCCGAAGACTCATCTAGACAGCTATACATTGGCAATGAGGGCCAAAGACTGCACGCCCGAGCAGATGGCGAGCATGTTTCATAGCACGTTAGAGGGGGCCGCTCTTCGTTGGTTTTTGAAGTTTAACGAGGAAGAAAGGGATACTTGGGACAAGGTTAGTAGAGTGTTCTCGGAAAAGTATCAAGCCAACATGGACTGGCAAGTCAATCGAGCGGATTTGGAGCACACGCTTCAAAAGAATGGAGAGTCAATCTATGATTTCTACAAGCGTTGGAATGACAAGTTGAGTGAGATTCAGTACCCGCCTAAGGAGAATGAACAGAAGCAAATTTTCTGCAAGTGTTTGTTACCCGGACATAAGTTGGCAGTTGGTAATGGTTATTTTCCCAATCTTAGGGAAATGGTGGATTCGGGCGTACGATACGAAAGTGGTATCACTGGGATAACTCCACCGAAGGATACTGGGGCTAGCAACAATTCGTTTCGCTATAGAGCTCCCGCCAACACTGCAGCAAAGAAAGAGCCAGTGGGGCAAGTGAATTATGTGCAAGGGGGAGCTGCTTTGGATGTCCAAGCTGTGATGAGAGGAAATGGCAATGTTCACCGCGAGAGGGAAGTGTTTGATGATTTTGGAATGCCAATGGGCAAGGTTTTTGAAGTGCTAGCGAAGAGAGGCTTGGTCAAGCCGCTTGAAAATTATGAACCGATAAACAAGAGGGAAGACTTAGACGCTTCTAAGTATTGCAACTACCACAAGTACAAGGGCCACACTACTGATTCCTGCATTCAGTTCAAACGGTTAGTGCAAGACTTGATTCGGCAAGGAAAGGTGGAGAAGCCAAAGTCTCCGAATGTTGTGGGGAATCCCCTTCCTAACAACAGGATCCACATGGTGGAAGGTAACTACATCAGTATGGTAGAGATGGAAGATGCTTTTGAGAAATTGGGGCTGTCAACAGATAAGGTGTTCTCAGCCATTGTCAGAAAAGGAGTGCTTGTGCCCGATTTATCCGAGTATGCTGGTTTTGCGTTGAAGAGGGCTGTACAGAAGCTCATCATGGAAGGGAAGATAGAGAATCCTAATAAAATAATTGGTAGTGATATTGCTTTGGTAGAGAAAGACCTCACTGATCCGGTCAAGTTTGTTGTGACGGACAGTGAGGCAGTTGTGTCAGTTTGTACTTTGAATTCCATTAATAAAGAAGTTTCTTGTTATATGCTGTCTTTTGAGGAACTATCTAGGGAAGTTGCCTCGTTAAATGATGTCTACTCAGAAGAGAGTCCTAAACCTCTCTCGTTAGCTGAGATTCAAGCAAAAGTATCCGACATGGAAAGGAATGGAGTTAATTTACTCACGAGGTCCGGAAAGATGTATCAAGCAGAAGATAAGGGGGCAAAGAATGTCTTTGGTCCTAAAACTGAAGTAGTAAATCCCGATAAAGAGGACCCTATTCTCACTCAACTAAAGCTAACCCAAGCCAACATATCCTTATGGTCCTTGCTCACATCCTCATATGCCCACAGGATGATGTTGGAACAGAATCTAGCTGCGACTTTGGTGCCATCTGATACGAAGCCGGAAGATGTAACTCAGATGATTGGAAATATTCACTTTGGAAACATCATCACGTTTTCAGAGTTGGACATGCCAGAGTTTGGGTCGGATCACAACGAGCCACTGCATATTACTATTGAGGTCAACGGGAAGAGAGTGCCACTCATTTTCATTGATAACGGCTCTGCGGTGAATATATTGCCCTCCAGGATGATGGATGTCCTCGATTTAAGTCCTACAGATTTGAGACCTTCAGTTCATTCCGTCCGAGGCTATGACTCTACTAGCCGGTCGGTGTTGGGAATAATCAGTTTGCCTCTTACTTGCGGGATCACCACTATGATTGCCGAGTTCCAAGTCATAGACATACCTTCCACTTTCACCATGTTTCTGGGTAGGCCATGGTTGCATCAGATGAATGGAGTCCCTTCCTCACTGCATCAGTGTGTGAAGTTTCAGTCAGGCGACCAAGTGACAGTCATCTACAGCGATTTGGTTACATCTCAAGGGTCGAACACTGGGGGAAAGCCGGTTCTATAGATTCAGCATGAAGAAGGAAGTTCGATGTTCAGCGGTTTTCAGCTAATAGCACAGGCACAGGTTTGCGCGGTAGACCTCACGAAAACGTCGGACAGAGTACGGCCAGCTGTCAGAATGATGAGGAACATGGGATTTGTACCAGGACTGGGGCTTGGTGGGCATCTCCAAGGACCTACGAAAGCAGTGGAAGCTATTGATCACCGCGGCCGACACGGTTTAGGTTATGTCCTTACCCCTGAGGACAGAGCTGAAGAGAAGAGAATTGAGTATCTCAAGAGAGCGAAGCTGCCCTACGAGAAGCCAGAGATGAGACCATACCGCCTATCCCTTAATAGTTATTTTGTCAAGGAAGGCGAGGAGTTTTCTTGCATGGAGTTTAACGAGCCTTGGTTTGATCACACAGGTAGACTGCAGAAAGGTTTTGAGATCTTCAGGGATACAGAGTTCGACAGGTCGAAGCTGAAGACAGTTCTTATAGGTCCACATCAAAGGGGAGGCAAGGTTGTCATGATTCAGAGCCAGTATGCCGTCAAGACTGAAGACAAGTTGGCAGATCAGCTAGGGCAGGTATCTTTGGATGAGCCGTTGGTCGAGAACATTGCAGTTCCAGAAGAGTCAGAGGAATGGGATGGTCAGACCCTGCTACAGCATTTGGGGAATCTGAATATAGAGGATGATTTAGTTGCAGTCATTGGAGCAGAGCAGACAGACGACATTGATCCAAGGACGTTGGTGACACCCATGACTGGGAAGCTGAAGAATTGGTGCATACTTGGCGGACCCATAGCCACAAAGAACTACATGGTTGAAGAGCTAGGACTGATTCCTCCTCCTGTTGAGTCTCCTGTTGGTTCCCCCAAGTCCTCTGTTTCTCCCAAGTCGTCTGTTTTGTTTGAGTCAGATGTGTTTTCTTTTGAATTTGAGTCTTCTACTAAGTCTGATGACCTCACGTCAGAGGACTATGACTTAGTCGCAAACGTTGTTTTCCCTTATGCAATGAATGAAAAGCTAGATCTTTCCGAGTATCCCCTCATAGCCAGTCTTTTAAATGATAAATTAACTAAAAATGATGCTCAACTTAATCAAATTAACTTAGTTAATAATGATTCATTAGAAGAAGCAGACACACTAAATAACGAATACATTAAAGAAATTTCTGAGCAAGTTATTAATCAAAAGGAAGGTCGAGCCCAAGCTGCCGATGAGGTGTTAGCATGTATTAATTTGGGAACGGAAGAGGATCCAAGAGAGACGCAGATTGGAAGTTTCTTCGAAGGGACTGAAAGGGAAGCTTTGATCGAGCTGCTCAAAGAATATTCGGATGTGTTCGCATGGTCGTATAAGGATATGCCGGGGCTGGATAACTCAATAGTGGAGCACAGGATACCACTAGCACCAGAAGCCAAGCCTGTCAAGCAGAAATTGCGCCGCATCAAGCCAGAATGGTCTCTGCAAGTTAAAGAAGAGATAGAGAAGCTCCTCCGGGTGGGTTTTATCAGAGTCATCGAGTATCCGACGTGGTTATCCAACATTGTGACGGTCAGTAAATCGAACGGCAAGGTCAGAGTTTGTGTTGACTTCCGAGATCTCAACAAGGCTAGCCCAAAGGACGACTTCCCGCTACCCAACATCGACATGTTAGTAGATGCCACTGCTAATTACGAGGTTAAGTCATTTGTAGATGGTTTTGCGGGTTATAATCAGATCAAGATGGCCGAGGCAGACCAAGAGAAGACAGCTTTCACTACGCCATGGGGAACGTACTGTTACACGGTAATGCCATTCGGGTTGAAGAATGCAGGGGCTACATATCAGAGAGCGGTCACAGCATTATTCCACGACATGATTCATAAGGAGATTGAGGTGTATGTCGATGATATGATCATTCATTCCAAAGGGTCAGACGGTCAGCACTTTATTGATTTGAGGAAGTTCTTTGACAGACTGCGCGAGCACTCCATGCGGCTGAATCCTGCCAAGTGTACATTCGGGGTTATTCGAGGAAAAGTCCTGGGTTACATGGTCACAGAACGCGGGATTGAAGCAGATCCAAGGAAGATTCAAGCTATCATGGAAATGAGGCCACCACGTACAGAAAAGGAAGTTAAGGGATTCATGGGACGGCTACAATACATCAGCCGCTTCATTAATCAATTGACTACTATGTGTGAGCCGATTTTCAGACTGATGAAGAAGACCGCAAGTATAGATTGGGACTGGAAGTGTCAAGAGGCCTTCGAAGAAATCAAGAAATATTTGGTCAATCCCCCTATCCTTCGCCCCCCGCATTCGGAGAAACCATTGCTCTTGTACCTAACAGTAACAGATACAGCCGTTGGGGCCATGCTGGCACAGGAAGCCAAAGATTCTCGGGTGGAGAACGCTGTTTATTTCGTTAGCCGAAAGTTGCAGGGGAGTGAGCTAAACTACTCAGCGTTGGAAAAGACTTGCACCGGGCTAGTTTGGGTGGTTAATAAGCTCAAGCACTACTTGTCGGCACATCCGATTCTACTGGTGTCAAAGATGGATCCAATTAAGTATTTGTTCGACAAGCCTTCTCTGTCCATGAGGTTAGCCAAGTGGTCAGTATTTCTGGGGGAATTCGACATCACCTATGTGCCAAGAAAAGCAGTTAAAGGGCGAGCCATGGCAGATCATTTAGCAGAGTTTCCTAGTACAGAAGAACAGGGGCTTGAACAGGAGTTTCCAGACGAGGGGATTTTTAGCCTTGATACAGAAGAGAGATGGCAACTATTCTTTGATGGGGCTGCAAACAAGAGAGGCAATAGAGTGGGGATCCTTTTGGTTGATCCCAAAGACGAGCACACCCCCATCGCCATCAAGCTGAATTTTACAACCACCAACAACGCGGCTGAATATGAGGCTTGCATAGCTGGTTTAGAAGCAGCCTTAGAGCGTAATGTGAAAGAATTGGAGGTATATGGGGATTCGGCTTTAATCATCAATCAGACATCCAAGAGGTGGAAGACAGTTGATCCTTACCTGCAACAGTATCAGACTTACATGGACGAGCTAGTCAGACAATTCAGAGAAGTGACATTCCATTACCTACCCAGAGACAGGAATAGGTTCGCTGACGCTTTAGCTACTCTTGCTTCTTTGGTCGAAATCCCTCACGGAATGTCTGTAAAACCATTCAGGGTTGGTCGGAGAGAGAACCCCGCTTACTGCTGCGAAGCCTACTGTTGCGAGATTCAAGTTGACACCGAGGAAAATAAAGATCAGTGGTACGCACAGATTTATGAGTATCTCAAGAAGGGTGATGTATCTTTTCTAGGAGACGTGAAAGCCAAAAGCTTGCAGGCATTGAAGCGATTGGCCGGACAGTTTGTTCTACTAGATGATACATTATACAAAAGGCATTACGATGGTCTCCTATTACTCTGTGTAGATGCGAAACGGGCAGAAACGATCATGGAAGAAGTACACGATGGCTTATGCGGTCCGCACATGAACGCCAGAATGTTGAGGCAGAAAATCACGCGGTTGGGTTATTATTGGATCACTATAGAAGCAGACTGCATCCAGTTTGTGCGGAAATGTCCCAAATGCCAAATGTGTTCCAATCTGAACCATGTACCCCCTCACGAGTTGTACAGCATGGTAACCCCTTGGCCATTTGCGACATGGGGGATTGACGTGATTGGCAAGATTACACCGCCGGGAAGCAATGGGCATTGTTTTGTATTAGTAGCTGTCGATTACTTCACCAAGTGGATCGAGGCAAAGTCTTACAAGGTGTTGACTTCCAAGAAGGTGGCACAGTTCATTAAGGAGGACATCATATGCAGATATGGGGTACCGAATGAGGTCATCTCAGACAATGGGTCCCACTTTGACGGAGATTGTGACAGATTACTGGCAGAGTTCAAAATTACCCGGCACAAGTCCTCCCCTTATAGGCCTCAGACCAACGGAGCAGTCGAAGCAGCTAACAAGACGATTGAGCAAATAATCAGAAAAACGGCAATTCGAGGTAGGGACTGGCCCGAGAAATGACCATTGGCACTTTGGGGATATAGAACTACTGTCCGTACCGCTACAGTGAAACCCCTTTTGCTCGACATATGGGATGGAGGCGGTGCTCCTGGCCGAACTGGAAGTCCCGTCTTTAAGGATCTTACTAGAGAATCAAGTAGCAGAAGTTGAATGGCTCCGCAGTCGATATGATCAGTTGGCCACACTTGACGAGCGTAGACTCAAAGCCATGGAACACATCCGAGCCTATCAAAGACGGACATCAAGAGCTTTCAACAAGAAGGTGCAGCCCTTAGACATTAAGGAAGGAGATTTGGTCTTGAAGCAGCGACTTCCCAATAAGTTCAACCCTCTCGGTAAGTGGGCCCCCACATGGACCGGCCCGTATGTGATCAAGAAGATATTTTCGGGTGGAGCAGTTAAAATGGCAGATTTGGATGGCAACGAATTCAAGGAGCCCGTCAATCTCAGCAAGCTCAGACGCTACTATCATTAAACTTTCTTCCCCCTCTAAAAATAAAAGAAAAAAAAAATGCAAAAAGAAGCCCGCTAGATTGAAAACCCGTAAAGGGCAGTCTAGCAATAAAAGAAAGGGTGCGTTCAAAAGCTCGCTAGATTGAAAACCCGTAAAGGGCGGTCTAGGCAAAAGTTAGAGCAAACAAAAAAAATAAAATAAAAACTGTCCCGCTTCTATCTTCCCTTTCTAAAATTAGTAGCTTGACGAAAATGAACTACGACGACCTGAGCCCCTTAGTTCACATTGTAAAAGGGGAACGTAGGCAGCCTTAATCGGCACGGTCCAAAAAAATAAATAAAAATCCAGTCTGTTTTTACTAAAGCAATAAACTTTTTCATTCCCACAATCAATGCATGATTACACTTATTTGATGAGTCTAAGCTCGACTATACTAATGACTACGTAACTTGCAAAAGAAACTAAAAGGAATTAAAGGACAAAATAAATAACTAATGTGTCTGCATGTGACTGTGGGTGGATACTCGGACATATAGGTCTACTCCTTGGCACTAGGCCCCTCATTTCCGTCCTTCTTCTTCTTAGCAGCTCGTCGAGTCGGTTTCTTCTTGGCCTCTCTCTTAAAATAAGGCGAATATTTTTTCTTCAATGGGGGAACATCTTCGATCGCCTTACCCTTCAACTTCCGCTCAATCTTTTTGGGAGGATGCTCTTCCACTTTGTCTGAAGAAGTCTCCAAGGCTTCTCTGTCTCTGAGAAAACGACTCGTAGATATGTTAGGAATCAATCTCCGTCTCAAGTCATATAAAATCTCCTTCATCGGTCCCAAGTTTTCTTCATACCATGTCAAATAAGCATGTGACAAATGAGTGCTAAGGGTCCGCTGTGCAAGATAAACTCGTGGCATCCCATGAGAACTCCATAAGCTTACCATCAGAACCGAAACACCAACGTCCATTGGAAGAACCTTGGCAGAATCATCAAGCTCAGGAGTTCCCCAAGTTTGAGGACAGACCTGCTCCATGACATATTGGCGAAGTACCCGCCCGCATAGTAAAAGTGGTGGCCTCAAAAGCCGGTACGCGAATCAGGCATTGTCCAAAGCTGAAGGCTCCGAATGAAAGAGATACCCCAATGCTGTACTCGCCACTGAATCTTGTCTGTATCCATCTCTGCTAAGTACATCTTCCACTCCCACTCTGATAAGCTGGAAAGTGGATCAACCTTCCTTCTGCAACCATGAAACCAAGGCCTAACACTCGAAGGAGGAATCTCTAGAACAAAAAGTCGATCCTCAAGCCATGTGGTCAGTAATTTGGCACTGCCTCTAGTCATGAGCGGAGCACCCCTAGCTATCTGAGATATACCATGAAGTGTCTCGCCCAAAAGAACCGGAATGATATTCCTCCCAGAACGGGCCTGATCAACCATATCAAGACATCCACAGGTAGCTACCCCCACATAAGGAGATAATAGAACCTTGGAAAACAAGCAAAGGGCCAAGCAATCCAAAGCAAAATCCAAGTCAAAATCACTGCCATGAGCAAACCTCCCCGGCAAATCACATATATCTATATCCACACCTTCGACCAAACCTCTAGCCACAGCCGTAGGGATGTGCAGAAATTTAGCCACCCTTGTCACCAACGGAACTCGATCTTGAGGGACTGCTATCAAACTGACATCATCTCCTCCGCATAGAGCAAGAAAATCTTCGTAGGTGGGCGTAATTTCATTGTAAGAAAAGTTGAAGACATGGTTGGATTCGTCCCAAAAGGCAGCTGCTGCGTGTAGAAGATTCCAGTTGGGATGCATGGGAAAAAGGGACCAAACACACTTTACCCCAAAGCGTTTGTCAAAGGCATGACGAACGGAGCGAGGTACCTTGGATATCTAAACAGCCAAATCGTTCTCAAAACTGCTTTGCTTCTCCATCAAAACGGAAGGGTGGGAATTCATTGTTGTTCACGGCAGTAGAAAAGACAAAGAAAAGAAAAAAGGGGTGCTTTGTACCGTCGCTGGGTGAAGGTATTTATAAATATTGGGTATTGGAATCCTTATGGGAAAAGGACTGTGAGAATCCGTGCAAGAAAGGGATTGAGATAAGGGCCGATCGACCCTTTCTTTTGATCAACCAACCGCCTCATAAAATAGTGCCGATCGACCCTTTATCAAGACAGGGCCGATCGACCCTTTTGCTTTCACAGGCACGGTGCAAATTCAACCGTTCAAAGAATTTTAAAGACCCCACATTTTGTTACAATATTGTCCTTAGTTATTCAATGCAGTGTACAAAAATAGATAATGTCCATAAATAGAGAATGTTCATAAATAGAAAATGCTAAATTTCATATTAAACCCATAAACTAGTACATAAAGCATTTGCATTACATAAGTGAGTCAGCATCAAAATAGAGTCTGCATGTTTCTTTCCTACTTTTTCCCTACAGGAACTACAAAATAAAAATCCTAATGACCCCGACGGGAGGTCGAAGCGCGACCACGGGAAAATCTGGATGTCGAGCTACCCTCATCATGGGATCGCTGCCTCCGCTGCACTGGATCCAAGTCCACCGACCTCCGGGATTGGCAAGAAAGTGTCTGTACCGCACTCCTCAGCAGACGGCTCAGTATATTGGTCTGCCTCACAGCCCGCACCTAAGAGTCCCGGGTAGCCTGCAAAATCAGGCGCGAGAGTCACACCATGGCAAAAACATAATAATCGGTGCATAAAAAGGAAGAAGTAAGAGGCATACCCCGCCGGCACTGTCTGGAGGAAGCTGAGCACCCTCGACCTCGTCAGCCTCTGTGGGCATCAAGTCTACCCTCACCTGCCCGTCGCTCATATGCACAAAGAAATGGTCAGGAAATGGAGGCATGTCTACAATCTCGGGATGTCCAGCACCCATCAGCTCGGGGATAACCAAGCCCTGCTCCCCTATACCGGCAGCCTCAACAGCCCGCCTCACCACCTGCGGCGACCTCAGAAAATGCTCCACAAAAGTCATATAATCCATATCAAGCCGGAACTCAGAAGCAGGGATCCCCTGCAGATACTCCGCTCTCCTCGCCAAGCAGTTGGGATACCACATATTCCTGGGAGGATGCTGGGGCGCATAAAGCGGAGCCCACGCATAATGTTGTCTCGCCACCCGCTCACCCAAGTACATCTCATCAGCAAGCAATCCAACCAACAATCTGCGGGAAGCAGTCACATCCTGGACAGCACCAACCGTCTCTGAAGCCTCAGGAGTCCAAGGGTAAAGCAAAAACTCGATCCTACTGGGACCACTAAAAACAGCCCTCAGCTCAGACTCACGGACCGTCTTCTGGGCCCCCTCAATCCGGTTCTCCTTCCTCCAATAGCGCAGGACAGGCACATCCCAGGTCTGGTCACGTAAAGTAAATGGCGCAGCACTGAAAATCTCATAGACCCATGCCTGCAAAAGACACGGAAAGCAGATATTTATAAAGACAGAAAGACAAGTAATAAGTAAAGAGGACAATAAAAATGACAAAAGTTGACATACCTCCAGAACAAACTGAAAAGTGTCAAAGGAAGAGGTATTAGACCTCGAGACAGTATCCAGGGCTCGATACAGCTCGGCCAAGCCGGCCCCTCCCCAGGAGATATCCCGCACCAGATCCAAATCCACTAAGGCACCCAACAAAGAAAACCGACATATTGGGCCTGAGTTGGGGAAGAGGGCCACTGAGAATCCATACCAGAGGAATCCGCGTACAAGCGCATCAAGCCCATACTGGCTAGCTCTATACTGATCAATAGCAGCCATAACAAACTTATACAGCTTCCCCGCATCAACACCGAAATTCCTACGCGAGCCCAAGCTAGCACCAAACAACTGGACCTGACGAGCCGAATCGGCATAAAGGGTATCATCGTAAGGAAGGGCTATGTCCGTGAACCTCAAGCCGGTAAGAACGGCAAAGTCTGTGGGAGTAATCATGGCCTCACCCCAACTCAAGTGGAAGGTGTGTGTCGTATCCCACCAGAACTCCCGACACACCTTCACCACAGCAGTGCACTTCCTGGTTTGGCCCATCTGTAGGACCATATCAAAAAAGGGAGCCAGTCCCAAGCTCTCTACCCGCTCACCAGGACTACCCTCACCAGCCGGCAAGGACGCCCACAACTCTCCTACCGCCTTAAGGGAGCTATGTCCCTTCATCTTCTTCCCCTGCAGGTAAACACAACACAGGTACGTATCATTACTCGCATTTAAAATAATAATAACATTCTGTACATGCATGAATTATTTTGTTGTTAAATAAAAATTCTTGTACCTTCATCCCAACACGGGAGCGAAGCCCTGTGGACCCGTGAAAATCCAAGCCCGCGTAAAAATCGGACTGATTCTATAACGGAAAATGTAGCCTCGAGGGTCGGTAGTTGCGCGAAGCCCGTCGCTTCCTCGCATCAGCATCCCCACCGGCATCACTCCTGTCACTCTCCCCGGCATCATGGTCACCACCCTCGTCATCGTCACTACCACCGCTGCCACCATGACTGCCGCCGTGGTTGCCGCCGTAACCACAACCGCTGCCGCCGTGACCGCCGTGACTGCCGCCATGGCTGCCATCAAAGCCACCACCATGGCTGCCGTCAAAGCCACCCCCATAACCACCATAACCACTCCCAAAAACACCAGAACCGTGGTTGCCCCCGGCACCATGTCCACTAGCGCCAGCACCGCCGTCGCCATAACCGCCGGCATGACCAAAGAGACCCCCAATGTCGCCGAAATACGAACCCAAGGATTGAAAATCTGGGCGATTTATCATGGAAATTACATCGTTGACCCAATCTGGAGGATTATCCATGGCAAGACCTTCACAAACTCGGCACAAAACAAACGAAGGCACTCGAAAATTTTCAGGCGAAAAAAAGCTTCAGAGCTCGACGGAGAAGAAGATAGGCGGATTTAAAGGCCGATCGGCCGAAGATCTGACCAATGAAAAGAAGGGCCGATCGGCACTTTATTTTGTGTTTCTTCTGGATCAACGAGCGGTCCAGATCTCATCTCAGCGTCGCAATCCTCATCAAACTGTCCTTGGCCAATCAGGAGATAGGGCCGATCGACCCTTTCTCTCCCCCGCCTCGGTACGCGTCACCTCGGTCCAAGCGGTTGATCAGGCTTTAATAACCTCCGTTTTTCAAAAAATCCTTACTCTTTTTATTATTTATAAACTCAAAAATTCCTATTTTTTCGGGGTGACTCCCACACAGTCAAATTCCTATTTTTTCGGGGTGACTCCCACACAGTCAAATTCCTATTTTTTCGGGATGACTCCCTCATAGTCATACTCTCACAATTTTTTGGGTGACTCCCGCGAGGTCATTCCAGTGACTTTCACGCAGTCACGTCTTCACAATCCAGTGACTTTCACGCAGTCACGTCTTCACAATCCAGTGACTTTCACGCAGTCACGTCTTCGCATTCCAGTGACTTTTACGCAGTCACATATCCTCGGGTGATTCCCACACAATCATATCTTCGATTTGAGATGCTACACGTTCTCCACTCTCGGGTACTAAGCGACCACTCTTCCGAACTATGACTTGGCTTGATTCCTCTTGGGATACGTAGGTAGCCCGACGTGGGTTCAGCCGCTCGACCTACCTGGTCATCTTTCATTTGCGACTCAGCTCGAGTCCAATCCTCACATTCGCAAGATCATCGTTTCACCTCCTGAAATCCCTTTTTTCAGGACGGATCCTATTCTTTTATCGTCGACCCCACTTGTCTTACAAGAAGCGTCGCCGAGGGGCTACTGTTAGTACCCGGTCCTAAAAAAGGTATTTTAAATATCCTGGCCCGGTTTAATTAACAAACCCTAAAAAATCTATTCATTCTTCTGTGCCCTCCGCCGTCAGCCGTACGCGTGGAAAGTACGCCAGGAGATAGTGCCGATCGGCCCTTCTCTTTTAAAGGCCGATCGACCATCATTTTTAGTGCCGATCGAACATTTTATTTGATGCCGATCGACCCTTCTTTTTCGTGCCGATCGAACTTTATTATTAAGGCCGATCGACCGTTTCCTTGGTCCAGCCCAATTCCCGAAGCACTATAAATACGTGCATTGGGTATCAGTTTTGAACACACGTTTTTTACCCCGGAGAATCAAGGCTATACTTGTTTTTCCTTCCGTACCTCTCCCCACATTCTTCGAATCGCCCTAGATTCGATCCCAAAGTCTTGCTACAATTGGTAAGCCTTTTTATCAATATTTCGTTCCATATTATTATTGCTATATTAGAATAATTTACTTGCATGCTTAATATATATTTAATTGTGCCTTTATGCTAGATTTAGGACTATTTCAATATATTTAAATATGCATAGCCGAGGATGATCTAAGGTTTCGTCCAAGAAACCCAATGGATCTAGGAACTATTTCTTACCTTCCACCTTAGTAATAATTATCCCATGATCAACAATTCCCCAAGGATGAACGTTGATTAGTGCACCTTCCGAGGGCCTAACTCAAATGTTCTAGGGTATGATCATCAATTAATTCTTTCTCTCCCCTCCTCCTTATGCATGATCCCGTTTCTTCTATCTATTCCTGTAAACACCGCACACAACCAACACCCCATATGCTAGAAAGACCGATCCGTCGGGCAATAGGAGTGATAGCGTTTCTTCTTCTGTTGTAACTTGACCCCCGAACCTAATTAAATGCTTGGCCTTTTTTCAAAGCTTTGGGCTATATCAAAGTGGCGTGGCGACTCTCAAAATTAAACTAATATTTTAATATGGTTTAAAGCGAGTGTCACTAAATGAATATCCCATTTCGATCCGACATTATATGATTATTTATTTTAAACTTCCGAATGCGTGTTGCATCGGGATGGGGTATTCACAGTTTCCAACACAGAAAATAGCCCGGAATGGCTATAAACTACCCGGTCCGGAAAGACCGTACAGATTTCCCACACAGTAAAAATTCGCGGGGTGACTCCCCAAAGAAAAACAGTCAAATTTAGCGGGTGACTCCCAAAGAAAAAGTCAAATTCGCGGGTGACTCCCAAAGAAAAAGTCAAATTCGGGGTGACTCCCCATTAAAACAGTCAAATTCTAGCGGGTGACTTCCCAAAGAAAAATAGTCAAATCCTCGGGGTGACTCCCCATCAAATCAAAACAGTCAAATTCGCGGGTGACTCCCAAAGAAAAAAGTCAAATCATCGGGGTGACTCCCCATCAAAACAGTCAAATTCGCGGGTGACTCCCAAAGAAAAAAGTCAAATCATCGGGGTGACTCCCCATCAAAACAGTCAAATTCGCGGGTGACTTCCAAAGAAAAAAGTCATATTCGCGGGTGACTCCCAAAGAAAAAGTCATAATCGCGGGTGACTCCCAAAGAAAAAAGTCATATTCACGGGGTGACCCCCCATCGAAACAGTCAAAATCGCGGGTGACTCCCAAAGAAAAAAGTCAAATCATCGGGGTGACTCCCCATCAAAATAGTCAAATTCGCGGGGTGACTTCCCAAAGAAAAAACAGTCAAATTCGTGGGTGACTCCCAAAAACAGTCAAATCCGCAAGGTGACTTCCCAAAGAAAAACAGTCAAATTTGCGGGGTGACTTCCCAAAGAAAAACAGTCAAATTCGCGGGTGACTCCCAAAGAAAAAGTCAAATTCGCGGGTGACTCCCAAAGAAAAAAGTCAAATCATCGGGGTGACTCCCCATCAAAACATTGAAATTCGCGGGGTGACTTCCCAAAGAAAAAACAGTCAAATTCGTGGGTGACTCCCAAAAACAGTCAAATTCGCGGGTGACTTCCCAAAGAAAATCAGTCAAATTCGCGGGATGACTTCCCAAAGAAAAACAATCAAATTCGCGGGTGACTCCCAAAGAAAAAAGTCAAAATCGCGGGGTGACTCCCCATTCAACAGTCAACCTTGGGTACAAACGCCCATTTTCGGGGTGACTCCCCTTGGAACAGTCGATTTCGGGTACAAAACCCGTAGCCTTTCATTGGCACCCCCCATCTTTAACGAACTACGATTCGGCTTGATTCCCCCACGGGATACGTAGGAATCCTCTTCATAAGAGGTCCAGCCACTTGACCATCTTGGTCACCTCTTTCCCCGCCGTTCGTGTCTGACTCGGGATTCTCATTGTGTCGACGACCCCACTTCCCGTGGAAGTGACATCGCCGAGGGGCTCTGTGAGTACCCCGATCCGAACCCATGATTTGGATCCACTTTAAATTGATTTTGGACTTATATCCTTGCTAAAAGGCAATATTTAGTCCAAATATCCCAGCAGCCCATCACTCCATTGGGCCTGCCAAGCATTCGGCCCAACATGGCCAAAAGATGTACGCTGTCGTCCGACATGGAAGTCACTAAGGCGGTTTAACTGCCCTTGTCGTGCGACATAAGACGCCCCATCAGCCTGCCTATAAATACAAGGCATGGCTGATCATTTTAGGGGACTTGGAGTGAATATTGGGGGAGGATACAGTAATATAAGGGAAACTCTGTCCAAATAGAGTCTCTCTCTCTCTCTCTCACATACAAACTCACCTCCCTCCTCACACACACACACACTTCAAGGCCAAGATCCAAAGTAGCTCCCTTTGTTGGTGTGTAGAAGGGGTAGACACCATACTATTGGTGATCTCAACTTGTGGACTACAATAGGTAGCCACTAAACCCTTCTCCCTCTTTAAATAAAGTCTTTAAACATATTGCATGCTTACTTGCCTTCATATTATGTAGAAATTGGGATTTTTGCATGATAAAGGTGGTGGAGAAGTGAATCTTCAATATTCACTTCTCCCCACCTCAGATCTGTACAATTGATCGTCTTAGGATCAATAAAGATTCAATCTTTATGCATTAGCATGGAGTTAGGAGGTGATGGCTACTTCAAAGTGGCCAAAAACATGTGATTTATCACATTTGGCCACTAAAGCCATGTGATCCTCCCATAATACTCATATATTAGTATTATATTATCAAGCATATTGTTAAATGTGCTTGGTTTGCCTTGAGGAACAAAGGGGAAACAAACAGATCAAGGGCACGAAATGGCCTATCTATGTCGTGCGATATGGGACTCCATGGAGATCCCGTGTCATACGACATAGAGATCCCAGAAGGGCTAAAGCCATTCTTGGACTTCAGATCTGTCCAGTTTATTCCCTTCGCGACTCAGAGCTTTCCTAAGCATTTTTTGTAAGCCACTATTTGAGTGCCTATAATCCATTTGGGTGCGATTTATTGGAGGCGGATTGTCACATGACATGGACAACTTCGGATGTTCCATGTCGCATGACATCCGTATCATTCAAAGTCTATCGTGACTTTGTTCACTCCCGTCAATCCCAAACTGAGTTTTAGACCTTCAAATAGTGTCTTTACTGAGTTAAACAAATGTCATTTCATTCCCAGAAACTGCTTGGTCTTTGTAATAAGACAATCTGACCAAGAGACATCATGTCGTGCGACACCCTCTGCCTAGGAGGTCCTGTGTCGGACGACATGGGAAGTCTACGGGCGATTGTCTTACCTTCTGCTTTGTTATGATAATCACAATATCTAAAAGGGCGTGGCCCCCTGTCATGGCTCACAAGTTGTACTCAGCTTCCATATTATCAATGAAAATGTCAAATTTGCATTTTTTACACATCGACACATATTGCACACACACTTTGAATGTCCAAAAATTGTCCAATGTTGATTGAAAGTCTCGAAAGAGGCGTGTTGGGTGAACTCTCTAGTTCTTCCCAAACACGTAACCAGACTCCCGGACTCATAATCTCTTAAAATAGGTTTTTCAATGTTTTCCTCTAAAAACGGCGTGGCGACTCCCAAAAACGAAGTTTTCAAAACTTATCATATCATTTTCAACACACTAAAAACCCCCTTTCAAAAAAAGGGAGGAAATGATATTTTTCTTCGGGCGAGCGTTCATTCACTCGGGGGGCCAACTATGACTTGAGACAAGGAGTGCTGTGGGACGCAGATGAACCGATTGAGTTGATTATCCCTACAACAATGAAATTCAAATTCAAATTATAGCAAGAGCATAGTACTTTCATTAATTCTAGTTTTAGTCTGTTTTTATGTATTAGGTTAATATTTGTTAGTCTTTTACTTTTCTAGCAAGGTAGGATTGCAATTTGATGTAATCGCTTCAATTTATGAAATTTACTTATTCAACGTGCAAGTCAACTACCAAGATAACACTTAAAGACGAGGAACCCTCCTCGGCCTTCGAAGAGAAAAGTTCCCCCCATTAATCACCCAAGACCCATGACCGAGCGAGTTTTCTCCTCGTCATGGATAGGTGAGACCATCACCGTCTACGACCTATGTACGAGTCATCTTCCTCGTCATAGAGATATGAACAAGAAGAAAGCTTAATGTCACGACGAGGAAACCCCTCGTCCTAACGACTAACTCGGCAAAACCATCTACGACCTATGTACGTGACGCGCCCCGAAACGTGGTCCTACTTGGCCCACGCTCGGAAGATGCCTTTATTTTAAAAACTTTTCGAAATGTCCTTTCTCAAATTTGTCAATATACAAAACATGTTTAACTTAAAGAACTTTCATAACATACCATTACAGGTAGAAACATTTAACTTGGAAATCCAAACTTTAGACTTTACAAACCAAATACAACTTCTTTACAAACCAAGGAACATAGTTCCCAAAATATAAAATATTTACAATCATTAAAGAGTTGCAAAATAGTGACAACATATCAAGTCTCGGTATACTACCCCTTGGTTATACATTTACGTAATGCAACCATACGACAAAATACCTTGCTCAAAATACAACCCAACTCGGCGTCCTTTTCGAGCTCAACGTGGCATATGCCCTGGCTCGCCTCTATCTAAGAAAGCAATAAAAGGATGGGGTGAGAAAAATCTCAGCAAGCTATTATATATGCAACAATATGCTATGCAATCACATTATGAAAGCATATAACATCAACTCCTCATATATATCACAATCTTGTCAACACAAAGAGGGATATATACAATAACACATAAGTGCAATAATATAACACTTAGAAGGATACTGAGCCAAGGTTTCATCCCAAAAGGATATCTCAATCTGAGCAGCATCAACACCTGAAGAATCAGTTTCGAAACTCATTAACAATATCAACAATACGGGTGAAAATGACACAAAGTCATACCCCTATGTGCAACTAGACTTTACAAACAAAGGGGAGCTAGCCCACTACCCAAAACATGGCCAATGGAAGGGAAAAAAGGGATCCAGTGTATGAATTATAACGAACTCGGATTGGGTGCCATTATAATCCCATACCACTGCCCAACAATCAAGTACCAGCTGGACTTTAAATAAAAGCACAGTAAGACATACTTGCTTTAAACAATCAATATATGATTCCAAAGTAGGGAACCATACCAATGTAGCATATCAAAATGATAGCAAGATGATAACAAGTATCCATCATACGTAGCATAAAGGCTAAACAATACTTGAACCAATTCAATTCAACTTAGGATTCCAAAGTAGGGAACCCTATCAAGCACACCATAAAGATGTCAAAGAAGTCCAAAATGTGCAACACATAAGGTCTACACACTTACTATAACCATTCAAGGATGTATCATCAACCATATAAGGATATCAAGCAAGTTAGGTTTCATGAAATCAAGTATTCCAACCTACTTTAACCAAGTATTTAACTATCTTCCAAATATCACAATTGATAAGTAAAGACACCCTTTTATAGCTCATATATAGTACTTGGATTATAGTGTTCAATTGGGTATAATATGTGTTAAATAGTTTGACAAACATGGCTTGGAAAATAATTCAGCAAAACAGGCAGGGCACGAGTCGTACCCTACAGTACGAGTCGTCCCCTTTTTCATGCAGCCTGATACACTCGTCCACCAGGGCACGACTTGTCACGAAAGGCATGGCACGACTCGTGACAGAGGGCATGAGTCGTGCCCTATGTAGAAACTCAGAATCATAGCTGAAACATCAGCAACCTCTCTAAACCTTTACATGACCAAATTTTCAACTCAAATAACAACCCATAAACCCAAACTTCAGTACACTTATACCATTACCATTTCAACTCAAACCAAAGCCATTTCCACCATTTTAAACTCAAGAAAAATGATCCAAAATCACATGCAACCATTAAACAACAGCAACATCAACTTTAACACTAAATGAGCATGCAATTGAAAGAAAATATAATAACTTACCTCAAAATTAAAATGACAAACTTCAACTTCTAATCGGATGAAAATTCTCCCCTTTTCCTCCCGAACATAAAGAAACGAACGGATCTAAGAACGTATTTTTCTTGAATATTTGGGGGATATTTGGGGGATTTTTATAATGGAATACTAGGTTGGACTCTTTTTCTTTTTGAAACAAGAAATAACTTGCTCGGAAAAGCTTTTGTTAAAATGAATAAGCTTTCTCAATTAAACAACAAGGATAAACATAAAAATGTTCCACCTAGGCTCCTCCATGGCTTAAGTTAATGAAATTAGATTTCTTAAGTTAAAGTTCTACACTTTAGCACCTCAAAGGTTTTATAAGTCTATAATTAAATTTTCCAATATTATTATTTCACTACACCACTCGTAATATTTTTAATAAAACATTAAATAATTATATTTAATTAATGAACATATTTAAAATATCATATAAATTATAAAAATGTTAAACTAACACATAATTGCCACAACAAAATACAAAATATATAAATGGATGCAACGCACTCCATAATCATGATTAAGCATGAAATCAAAATAGAACCTAGAATTAGGGTCGTGACAATCACTCCCCCTAAATGAAAATTTGACCCGAATTTTAGATTGACTTACCTAGAAGGTCAAACAACCAAGGATATTTCCGCTCCATCTCCTCCCGAAGCTCCCTAGTTGATTCTTCCACATCGTGATTCCTCCAAACGACTCTAACGAGGGGAATACTCTTATTTCTCAACTCTTGCACCTTAGTATCAATCACTTGAACCGGTTGCTCCACGTATGACATATTCGGTTCAATATCCTCGGGTATTCTCGGAAACACATGAGAGGGGTCATACACATACTTGCGAAGCATTGAAACATAACTATGCATTTTCCCAAGGGAAGGAGGCAATGCAAGATGATAGGCAAGACTTCCCACTCGTTCCAAAATCTCAAAAGGCCTAACAAACCTCAGAGCTAGTTTACCCTTCTTAACATACCTCTTAATTCCCACCTTTGGCGAAACCTTCAAAAATACTAAGTCTCCCCTTTGAAACTCAAGGTCTCGCCTCCTCTGATCGGCATAGCTCTTCTGTCTACTCTGGGCCGTAATCAATCGGTTTCGAATAATCTTCACTTTATCAACTGAATCCCGAACCATATCAATACCCCAAAGCTTGGCTTCCCCAACTTCATCCCAAAAAATTGGAGATCTACATTTCCTCCCGTACAAAGCTTCATAAGGGGCCATTTCAATACTCGACTGATAGCTATTATTATAAGAAAACTCAACAAGAGTTAGGTGAACATCTCAAGAATTCGAGAAGTCAACAGAACAAGCTCGCAACATATCTTCAAGAATCTGAATTGTTCTCTCAGATTGGCCATCAGTTTGAGGATGAAACGCTGTGCTAAATCTCAATTCTGAACCCAAAGCCTTTTGTAACGCCTGCCAAAATCTGGAAGTAAATCTAGGATCACACGGTCTGACACAATACAAACCGGAACCCCGTGCAATCTCACTATCTCGTGAATATACAACTTCGCAAGCCTCTCCATCGAATAGCTAATGCTAATAGGTAAGAAGTGAGCGGACTTCGTCAATCTATCCACAATCACCCAAATGGCATCATGCTTCCTACTAGTACGAGGCAATCCCGTAACAAAATCCATCGTTATATGCTCCCAATTCCACTCCAAAATATCTAAAGGTTGAAGCAACCCGACGGGTCTTTGATGTTCGGCTTTAACTTGCTGACATGTCAAACACTTTGATACATAATCCGCTATTTCTCTCTTCATATTATTCCACCAAAAATGTTGCTTCAAATTATGATACATCATGGTACTCCCGGGATGAATAGTATATTTGGACTTATGGCCTTCATCAAGAACTTGGCGCTTCACCTCATCAAGATTAGGTACACACAATCGGCCTCTAAATGTTAATACTCCGTCGAAACTAAGGGAGAAATCCTTGAATTTTCCATCCACAATTTTATCCATGATTTTCTTCAACTCTGAATCATCCTTTTGAACCTCCTTTATTTGTTGAATCAAGATTGGCAAAGCACTTATATTCGCAAATATAGCTCCATGCCTCGACTCCCAGGGACACCATTCTCGAGTATCCTATAACATCTTCCATTCCCGAACCATCATTGAGGCCACATAAGACTTTCTACTAATAGCATCCGCCACCACATTTGCTTTGCCCGGATGATTCGAAATGGTACAATCATAGTCCTTCAAAAGTTCCATCCATCTATACTGCCTATTGTTCAACTCCTTCTGAGAGAAAAGATATTTCAAGCTCTTATGATCTGTGAAAATCTCAAACTTCGCTCCGTAAAGATAATGCTTCCATTTGTGCAATGCAAAGACAATCACCGCAAGCTCCATGTCGTGGGTGGGATAATTCTGTTCACAAGAAGTCAACTTCCTCGAAGCATAAGCAATAACATTCCCATTTTGCATCAACACACACCCCCAAACTTTCCTTTGAAGCATCACAATATATAACCAAACCATCATTCACATTAGGCAAAACAAGAATAGGTGCCGAAGCTAACCTCTTCTTCAATTCCTCAAAACTAGATTGACACTTATCATTCCACACAAACGGTACATTCTTCCGAGTCAATTGAGTCAAAGGTGTAGCAATCTTCGAAAACCCTTTAATGAATCTTCGATAATACCCGGCTAAATCTCAAAAACTTCGGATCTCGGTGACTGATTTCGGCCTCTTCCAACTAACCACGGCTTCAATCTTAGAAGGATCTATGGTAATTCCCTTCTTCGACACCACATGGCCTAGAAAAGAAACATCCTCAAGCCAAAAATCACACTTACTAAACTTGGCAAATAACTTCTTCTCTTATAGCACCGCCAAAACCATTCGTAAGTGTTGTGCATGCTCCTCTCGAGATTTAGAATATACGAGAATATCATCAATAAACACTACAACAAAAGTATCGAGATAAGGCTTGAAAGCCCGGTTCATCAAATCCATTAAAACGGCTGGAGCATTTGTTAAACCAAAAGGCATGACAAGAAATTCAAAATGTCCATACTAGGTACGAAAGGCAGTCTTGGAAACATCCTCAGAACGGAACTTCAACTGATGATATCCACTTCTCAAGTCGAGCTTTGAAAAGACTATTGCACCTTGAAGTTGATCAAATAAATCATCAATATGAGGCAAAGAATATTTTTTCTTTACCGTCACTTGGTTCAACTCCGATAGTCGATGCATAATCTCAAAGACACATCCTTCTTCCTAACAAACAAAAATGGAGCTCCCCACGGTGAAATACTAGGTCGCATGAATCCCCGATCAAGCAACTCTTGCAACTGAGCCTTCAACTCTTTCAATTCAGCTGGGGCCATTCTAAAAGGTGCCTTAGATATTGGAGCGGTACCTGGAAGCAAATTAATCCCAAACTCTATCTCCCTATCCGGAGGCATCACATACTCAGAAGAGAACACATCTGGAAACTCTTTAACTACTGGTACATCCCCAAACTCAGACAACTCTTTAGTAGTATCAAGAACACTAGCTAAGAATCCGGTACAACCACGAAGCAATAACTTTCTAGCTTTCACATAAGAAATAACACGAATAGTCCCAACCGAAGGAATAGCCACAAAAATGAACTTAGGCATATTCGGGACTGAAAAAGTAACAATCTTTTTATGACAATCGACTAAAGCATGATACTTGCTTAGCCAATCCATACCCAAAATAACATCAAAATCATGTATAGGTAACACTACTAAATCAGCAGGTAACACATGATCACATATATGCACATCACAGGCACGTAACACCTCATCGATTACCAAACACTCTCCCATAGGAGTTGATACTTCTAGCACATAAGGCATAGACTCAATAGAAGCATGCAATTGCGATGCAAAATGCATGGAAATATAAGAATGAGATGAGCCAGGGTCTATAAGTGCGCGTGCTCTCAAACTTGCTATAGAAATAGTACCTCCTATGATGGTGGAGGAATCTACCGCTTGTTATTGATTCACCGCTAAGACCTGGCCCTGAACCTTAGGCCTCCCTGAAGCATCCCTCTTCTGCCCTTGAGAAGTCACGGCGCCACTCCCGGATGGTTGTTTCCTTGGTTTTGGACAATCCTTTTGAAAATGCCCCAACTGACCACAATTCAAACATTTACCTTGCTTCTTCCAACAGTGCTCTTCTATATACCCCTCCTTCTGACAATGATTACAAAACTTCTTATTTTGATTCCCCGGAGTATAACCTTGCCTTCTAACACTTGACTAATCCTGAGGCTGTCCTCGGAACTGTGATGTCATTCCTTGACCTCCTCTACTATCTCGACCTTGTGGTTGTCTCCCTTGTCCTCCTCGACTTCCGGTACTCAACCCTTCTGTCTTCCTCTTATGTTCCTCAATATCATGCTCCATATGGTAAGCACGATCCACCGCATCTTGAAAGTCTTAAAATTTGTGGGACACTAGCTGCGTTCGGATCCCTGTCTTCAATCCCCGAACAAATCTCATGGATTTTCTCTACTTGGTTGCAACTAGATGAGTGCAATATCTAGATAACTCGGTGAACTTGGCCACATACTGAGCCACTGCCATAAAATTCTGCTCCAAGTTCAGAAACTCCATCTCCTTTTTATCTTGATCTACTGTCGGAATGAAATGCTCTTTGAACTTCCTTAGAAAATTCTCCCAAGTATACAGAACATGAGCCTCATCCCAACTTACCTTTAAAGTTCTCCACCAATGCTCCGCCGCACCAGAAAACTTATAGGCAGCGAATCTAACTCGTTCCTCCTCAGTACATCTCAACACATCAAAGATTTTCTCCAGAGATTCAATCCATCTCTCAGCCTTTGACACATCCGGCTCACCATCATAACCAATGGGTTTCAACTTCAAGAATTGATCCAGTCCAACCCTTGGAGTTGCCTGCTCTCCTCTCTGCCTTTGATCATTCATGGCCTTCATGGTTGCCACTAACATTCCTTGGAACATATCCCGAGTCTCCTCCCTTACATTGCCATGGCCTAAAGGTCCAGTCGAATCACCTTCAGCTCCTGCCATAAGGACTTAGTACCTGCATAAAACATTTAACGTCACTCACTCAATCCATACTACCCTCCTAGGTCACGTAGTCACTTTAGACTATCTAAACCTAAGGCTCTGATACCAACTGATGTGCCCCAAACCGTGGTCCTACTTGGCCCACTCCCGAGACACGCTCGGAAGACGCCTTTAGTTTAAAAACTTTTCGAAATGTCCTTTCTCAAACTTGTCAATATACAAAACATGTTTAACTTAAAGAACTTTCATAACATACCATTAAAGGTAGAAACATTTAACTTGGAAATCCAAACTTTAGAATTTACAAACCAAATACAACTTCTTTTCAAACCAAGGAACATAGTTCCCAAAATATAAAATATTTACAATCATTAAAGAGTTGCAAAATAGTGACAACATATCAAGTCTCGGTATACTACCCCTTGGTTATACTTTTACGTAATGCAACCATACAAAAAAATACCTTGCTCAAAATACAACCCAACTCGGCGCCCTTTATGTGCTCAACGTGGCTTATGCCCTGGCTCGCCTCTATCTAAGAAAGCAATAAAAGGATGGGGTGAGAAAAATCTCAGCAAGCTATTATAAATGCAACAATATGCTATGCAATCACATTATGAAAGCATATAACATCAACTCCTCATATATATCACAATCTTGTCAACACAAAGAGGGATATATACAATAACACATAAGTGCAATAATATAACACTTAGAAGGGTACTGAGCCAAGGTTTCATCCAAAAGGATATCTCAATATGAGCAGCATCAACAACTGAAGAAGCGGTTCCGGAACCCATTAACAATATCAATAATACGGGTGAAAATGATCCAAAGTCATACCCCGATGTGCAACCAGACTTTACCCACAATGGGGAGCTTTCCCACAACCCAAACCATGGCCAATGGAAGGGGAAAAGGGACCCAGTGTATGAATTATAACGAACTTGGCTCAGGTGCCCTTATAATCCCATACCACTGCCCAACAATCAAGTACCAGCTGAACTTTAAGTAAAAGCACAGTAAGACATACTTGCTTTAAACAATCAATATATGATTCCAAAGTAGAGAACCATACCAATGTAGCATATCAAAATGATAGCAAGATGATAACAAGTATCCATCATACGTAGCACAAAGGCTAAACAATACTTGAACCAATTCAATTCAACTTAGGATTCCAAAGTAGGGAACCCTATCAAGCACAACATAAAGATGCCAAACAAGTCCAAAATATGCAACACATAAGGTCTACACACTTACTATAACCATTCAAGGATGTATCATCAACCATATAAGGATATCAAGCAAGTTAGGTTTCATGGAACCAAGTATTCCAACCTACTTTAACCAAGTATTTAACTATCTTCCAAATATCACAATTGATAAGTAAAGACACCCTTTTATAGCTCATATATAGTACTTGGATTATAGTGTTCAATTGGGTATAATATGTGTTAAATAGTTGGACAAACATGGCTTGGAAAATAATTCAGCAAAACAGGTAGGGCACGATTCGTGCCCTACAGCACGAGTCATCCCCTTTTTCCTGCAGCCTGATACACTCGTCCACCAGGGCACGACTTATCACGACAGGCATGGCATGACTCGTGACAGAGGGCACGAGTCGTGCCCTATGCAGAAACTCAGAATCAGAGCTGAAACATCAGCAACCTCTCTAAACCATTTACATGACCAAATTTTCAACTAAAATAACAACCATAAACCCAAACTTTAGTACACTTATACCATTACCATTTCAACTCAAACTAAAGCCATTTCCACCATTTTAAACTCAAGAAAAATGATCCAAAATCACATGCAACCATTAAACAACAACAACATCAACTTTAACACTAAATGAGCATGCAATTGAATGAAAATGTAATAACTTACCTCAAAATTAAAATGACAAACTTCAAATTCTAATCGGATGAAAATGCTCCCCTTTTCCTCCCGAACATAAAGAAACGAACGAATCTAAGAATGGATTTTTCTTGAATATTTGAGGGATTTTTAAAATGGAATACTAGGCTGGACTCTTTTTCTTTTTGAAACAAGAAAGAACTTGCTGGGAAAAGCTTTTGTTAAAATGAATAAGCTTTCTCAATTAAACAACAAGGATAAACATAAAAATGTTCCACCTAGGCTCCTCCATGGCTTAAGTTAATGAAATTAGATTTCTTAAGTTAAAGTTCTACACTTTAGCACCTCAAAGGTTTTATAAGTCTATAATTAAATTTTCCAATATTATTATTTCACTACACCACTCCTAATATTTTCAATAAAACATTAAATAATTATATTTAATTTATGAACATATTTAAAATATCATATAAATTATAAAAATGTTAAACTAACACATAATTGCCACAACAAAATGCAAAACAAATAAATGAATACAACGCACTCCATAATCACGATTAAGCATGAAATAAAAATAGAACCTAGAATTAGGGTCGTGATAGTACGATTCATCTTCCTCATCATAGAAAGATGAAAAAGAAGAAAGGCCAACGTCTGGATGAGGAAACCACTCCGCTCTAACGACTAACGCGGAAAAACCGTCTACGACCTATGTACGAGTCATCTTCCTCGTCATAGAGAGATGAAAAAGAAGAAAGCCCAATGTCACGACGAGGAAACCCCTTGGCCTAACGACTAATGCGGCAAACCCATCTAAAATCTATGTACGAGTCATCTTCCTCGGCATAAGTAGGTAAAAAAGAAAAAAAGCCCTACGTCTTGACGAGGAAACCCCTCGGCGTTAACAACTAAAGCGGCACAAAAATTGCCAAACATCTAGAACCGAGCTAGCTTCCTCGGTCTAAATTATCAAAAGTGCGAGGAGACCTTCCCCGGCTACCATAAATCTTGCGTACATAATGCAAGCATACGACACATATTCAACAATTCATATGTTAAAGTAGGAAATGAAAGACGGCGTGAATTGGAAGAAAGGGACATTTCATTAAATATTCATAATAAAATTACAATGCCAAAATATAAAAATTCTAAGTACGATTGCCGGTAAAAGGTTCCTCGAAGAACTTCATCGTCACGGCGTCAGCATTTACCTCGGCGTCAATAGTTGTAAGGGTGATCTGCTGAGTTAAATCATCAACTTGAGTCTCCTCGTTGATCGGCTCCTCAACATAGGCATCCCCCTCCTCCTTGGTGCTGAGATCCTCATCCTCATCCCAGGCAAGGATGGCATTGAGGTTTTGAGGATCGACGGGAGGAGGAACCCAGACACGACGCCCCGCCTCCTCATCAGGTTCAACAATCAATGCCAAGGAATACTCTGAAAATGGGACAAGGTAATGGAGGGCCCTGGCTTCCTCATCGTAGGAATCTTGAGTTATAAGCTGGGCAAGCGTCTCCAGATCCAAGCTTAGGGAAGTGTCGGCCATGATCCTTCAGGATAAATGCAAATAGCCGTCGGAAAACATAGTAGCCATCTCCTCGGCTACGGTATCTCGGAAGGCCAGGCTAGCATTATACTCAGAAATAGCATCCTCGATTTGTAGAGGCACCTGTAAGTACCCAAATCTGGCTCACGCCTTCCGGTTAAGTTTCCCGGCAATTTCCCGGACTTTCCTAAAGTTCAGAGGCAATTTGGGAACTTTCCCAAACCTTTCGAGGGACGAAGGACTTGTTAGGAATTAAAATTCCACGTAGTCCCTCGTTGGAAAAGAGCTCCTAGAATGCCACCTTGCATGGTTCTAGAAATAGGCTGAGTCACTAATGGATAAGACCGCACGGCTTCATTAGCCAAAGGTTACAGCCGCACGGCTTCATTCGGAAACACAAATCTGCCTATAAATAGAGGCCTCCTCTATTAATTTTGTAATACAATTTAGGCACTGTTACTCTGCCAAAATACAAACACAAATTTCCAGAAATCTGAAACTACTCAAAATCACCTCCCTCCTCTCCAAAATCTTTCCAAAGTTGCTCCTTCCTTAGGAAACCTTCAAGGGAGATAGAGGAACACCACCATTAGTAACCTCTCCTCCTCTTCTCTGAAAAATATGCTTGTCATTCTTGCTATATTGCTCTTTGTCATTTATATTGCTATTTACTTGCTTTATATTTGATTTATTGCTATAAAAATCAAGTCTTTATTCATGTATATCATAATACCCCCATTCCCTTATCACATGGGATTCATGGAGGATCCATCCCAAGGATGAACAATAAGATCCTAAATGGCTTGTTCTAGGGTAGATCTCTCACATGATGATGTGAAAATAGCATCTTTTTCATATAAAAATGTCATCTTTACTATACAAAATGTCATCTTTACATTAAAAATGTCATCTTTATGATCATTATGTCATTTCCCTCCCCATAGACCTTGCTTCCAAGGATTGTCCACCTAAATGGTTCTTAAAGGACATAGGAAAGCCATAAAGGTCCTCCCTTTTCATTCCTAGTCCTAGCTTGCATAGTGTTCATTATATATGTTAGCATAAAAATGTCATCTTTACTTTAAAAAATGCATTCCCCATGTCCCACATGGTTGGATCACTCTCCAAGGATTGCCTAGTGACCTTCATAAGGCACAAAAAGGCATAGGATGAGTATAAAGATCCAATCTTTATACCCCTCCCCTTTGTCCCTTTGGTACTTGAAGCATCTCTTGGGGCGTAATGGTGTAAAGGTCCTATCTTTACATCATTTCCTCCATATAAAGATGTCATAGCCGGATATTCCTTTAGAAAATGATGAACTTGAGCCCCTACATCTCCGATTATCACTTGAGACGAGCATAAATGTCCCTATCAAGCTCAAATCGTCTCAAGATGTAGGATTGATGGGCAAATGTCCTTCCTTTCTAAAGAGTCTCATCCTTGGACTATAAAAGAGGCGTCCCTATATCGATCACATGTGACCCAAGGTCTCATAATGATGATCGTAAGTCCAAGATGAGCACGGGCTCAAAGTCCCGAACATATCAAAATCCAAGGAATCCCGAGCGATAACCAACTCATGGTTTATACATCCGAAAGACCACTTGGCACATTCCCTCCTTTACCAAAACACATCCCATACACGAAAGCACAAAAGGCAAGCACGAAAGTCGGATCTTGGAAGACTTGCTTCGGCAAGGCTCCTTGGGTGAACGCCAAACGTTCTTCCCAAGGGATAACTTAACCTCCGGACCCAAATCCTTTTTTTCAAAGTTTTGAGGAAATCAAAATGGCGTGGCGACTCCGTTTTTCAATTTAAACTGGATGTCTTCAAACCGATGTGAGGCGGTGACCCCTTACACGAGAAAGCGATTCCAACATAAAAATATGAAAAAGAGAGCCACGATCTTGGGCACCACGTATTCACAGTTTGGCGACTCCACTGGGGATAACCAAAAAAAAAGCTTTCATTTTTTTTAATAAAAAAAATGATACTTGGTATATAGGTGGAAACCATTAAACTTCCAGTTATCGCCTCCTAACACGAGTCTGGGATAAAATATGGTCTTACAATGCCACGTACCGGTATCCATTTTGAAAAAAAAAAAGCTTTTTTGAGTGGGTTAGCCTTCCGCCGCGGATCCGATTCTCGTGCTTGCTTTCCATTCCTTGCTTTTTTGCATGAATTTTGGTTCTTGGGATTGTGCATATTCTGGATACTGAACAGGAAGCTTTCTGGAGCTGAAAAGGTGCCAAAACATTTGGGGAACAACCTGCAAATGAAAGAAAATGGAACCTGGAAAATTGATTGATGCAGCCGTACGGCTTGATTCTCCTTGGATCCTAGCCGGGCGGCTTCATTGGCAATTCCACCAGGACAAAATCTGAGGTTAATCTGGCAGCTTAGGCAGCTTGGGGCTATTCAGTTCCAAGACTGACCGGGCTCCAGAAAATTTACATGCTTACTTGTTGCATTTTCCCCGTCCCAAAAATTATTCCTTTAAAACACATTTCTGAAAATTTCTGTTTTAACTCAAAAAGGAACATTTTTAGGAGGTCGCACACTACGCACACCTTATATATCCTGTACACTTTGCACGCACGTCCCTTTAACTCGGGGTGGTTGTTCAGCTGCAGTCACAGACAGTATTACGATGCTCCCGGGCGCGCACGGAATCATCCCAAACTCCCCATGGCAGCCAGTGTCGACCAATGCACAGTCCGTGTCACACATTTTAAAACCATGAATTTTGGTTGGTTTTTGGTCTAGACCATGTCATATAGCCCAGTTGCATACCCCCGTAAGGGTCAAACCTTAGCTCATGACGGAAGTTAGGATCCTTTGCGCAAGCGAAACTCTGCCAAAATTTTGCCAAGGAAAATTTGGCAGAATCTTGACTTCGGCATTGACTTTGACTTTGACCCATACGGGATACGTAAGAGTCAAGCCCGAGTCCGTGCCAAAAAAAATCCAAAGATCTTTGGCGCAAGCGGAGCTCTGCCGAAATTCCGACAAGGAAAAATTGGCAAGATCTTGACCCGGCATTGAGTTTGACTTTGACTCGCACAGCGTATGCAACAAAGTTCAATGTGACACTGTGTCATCCGGATTTTACCGTCCGACCCATGCCTATTATCCTCTTGGACAGTGCCAAAAGGTCAAAACGTCAACCACGCGAGCGAAACTCTGCCGAAATTCCGTTAAGGCTAAAAGACGAGACTTTCCCAGTATTGCCTTGACTATAATCCGCATCGCTCGTGCGTTAAAATTTCCTATGACCCACTAGACCCATTAGGAGCGTTCTTCTCTCTCGGTCGGTGGGATCCTGTGCCCTATAGGACCATCGCCCGGGGCTGTCCACCCTGGGAGGTCGAAATACAGGTGGAATACGAGGGGCTTATAGACGTAGTGACGGAACCCACTGATCTAGGATCTAGAGTAGTTGCGAAAAAGAAGGGCAAACCCTTTTCCAACCAAATAGAAATTAATAAAAGACACCGTTTTAAGTAAACTGGAATATTCTCAATTTGCATATTGCTTGAGTCTTCAGCCTAAACACCTACCCCAGAGTCTAAACCTTGCCTATCCCTTTCCCACCATTGCGAGAAAGAAGTGGGTGAGAATACCGGGTCAGTGGCTTGTCAGAGCAGAATTCTCAGATAGCTCGCCAGAATCCTCAGTTTTGTCAGCCCAGAGAGTCATAATGGCAGAGTTGATAGAAAACAACAGTGGTTTGGGTAACCCGATGACTAGGGAAGAAGAGCTAGCTTTAGCCTTGGAAAACAGTCGTAAGGTCCATGAGGAACAGCAAGACATGCTTATCGATGCACTCCGTCGTCATGGGGTTCAGATAGTGGTTGAGTCCAACGGTTCCCTGGTTATGGTAGAAGATGAGACTCCAAAAGCAGGAATCTCAGCTCCCCCAGCCTATAACCAATGCCCTCCTCCATCCACATATGATCCCTTACCAAGGACTACCCCTTTTCAGTCCTTTTCAACATCCCAGGCCATCAGGGTTCCAACGCCCTCGCCTCCTCAGATAAGACCCAGCTTTGTTCCCTACCAACAGAGAGCAAATGCCACGGCTATCACATTTACTCAGTCTCTGCACTATCATATGGGATTCACTCTCCCTCCTCAGTTTGGGCCATCTCAGACAATCTCCAGGCCTCAGAATAAATCCAATGATCTCTTTAACCTATGCCCTGCCACAACAGATCTTCCACCCCCAACCTTACCAACAGGACCCCACGAGGTTCCTTATTCCTTTCCTTACCCTGGTAACTATGAACCTAATTCCTACGCCTCCGGCCAGCCTCAAGGAAACACAGGACCAGGTAAAGTTTACACTTACTTCCCTTCGAAAGTTTCCCAAGCCATGGTACCAGCTACCAATGTACCACCCACTATCCTGCCACCCAAGTCTGATAAACCCACTTCAGAATCGAACAATCCAAAACCGTCACCTGACCCCAACATGACTTGGCTAATGGAACAAGTTAAGTCCATGCAAGAGAAATTCGAGGAACTGAGCACCAAGAAAGCAGCATACCAGATCACTGATCCCAGCAAAATTGTCCCTCTTCCTCCAAAGTTTCGGATGCCTGAGATTGAAAAGTTCAACGGCACAGATTGTCCTCGGACTCACATTGAAAGCTACCTTCTTGCCATGAGGGTCAAGGATTGTACGTATCAGCAAATGGCCGATCACTTTCAACTATCACTGAAGGATTCAGCTCTTAGGTGGTTCTTGCATGTGAAGCCAGAGGCCCGAGCCACATGGGACCAGATCAAGGAGACATTCATGGAAAAGTACAAGGCTAACTTGAATTGGGAAACCAGCAGGAATGACCTACAAGGCACTCTGCAGCATCCAGATGAACCAGTAGGCAAATTCTACAAGAGGTGGAATTGGAAACTTAGTGAAATGATGACCCCGTTGAATGAAGAGGAACAGATGGAGATCTTCCAGTCCTGCTTGAAGCCTCAATTAAGAGTCCAAATTAGAAATTATTATTATCCTGACCTTCGGGCGATGGTAAATGTCGGCACCAAGTTTGAAAATGCCTTCAACATGGCTCCGGTCACAGGGACAGGCAACTCTTATCGGTACAAAGCACCAGTTTCAAATGTCGCAGCCGTCACTGTAAAGAGAAAAGAAACAATCGGTGCGGTCAATTATATCCAGAATGAGAATGTTGGACAAGGTTTAGGTCAAGCCGCTGTGAAGCCAAGGCCTCGTTTCTATACAGCCGAAGATTTTGGAATGCCACTAGAGAAAGTATTCGACGGTTTGGTGGCCGAAGGACTCATTAGACCTTTGGAAAACTGGAAACCGAAGAACCCTAGTGTTAGAATGGATGAAACCAAGTGCTGCCGCTTTCACAAATATCATGGGCATAACACCAATTATTGTACTTATCTGAAATTCCTGATCTCTCGCCTGATTGAAGAAGGCAAGCTTGAACCACCTCGGGGTCCCAATGTAGTCAAGAATCCTCTTCCTGCCAACAATCGAGTCAACATGATTGAGTTTGGAGCGACAATTGCAGTTGGTTTCGGGAATCCAAAGATCATAAACATCCTGGAATTCAATGTTCCTTATGCTGAATTGCAAGGAGAATGGAAAGATCTGATTGATGCCTCCGCCATGGAAGGACAATTTGGGTCAATAATAGGAACCGACTTCGTTAATGTTGTCAAGGCCAGACCTCTCTTTTGCGATTTCGAACCAGTGACCATAGTCAAGATTACAGAAGGAAGACTCACTTACGAAGATTGTGAGGCAGAAGTAAGCCAAGCTATGATGATGGAAGTCTCTCCGGAACCCTTCATCACTCACGGTGAGCATAATGTGTTCGTGATGGCTCTTACTGTTCATGAAGTTCAGTCCCAACCCCCTGTTTGGAAGAATATGGAAAGAAGAGTGAACGAGTCAGACGACTTTGATGATGGAGAAAGCTGTCTCTCGGATGCCGAAAGTGCAACTGGTCCCATTACCCCAGAGGTACAAATGAATGTGATCAGATTCGGAGAAGAGATTGCTCCAGATCAGCTGAACATCCCCCAGGGGAATGATGTCAACAAAGGTAGTGAAGGTTCACAGGATGCACAGCAGGATGGGACGATGGCAAGACTGCTACTCCCCAGGGCAACAACAGGAAAGAGTAAACCCCAGTCCAACCCATGTCAAACACTTCGAGTCAATAAGTAGTGTAGGGTCCAGAGTCGTTAGGGTTAAGAGTCATGTGAGTCAGGAATCCTCAAATTCCAGTCCTCCGAGTCATCTGAAGGCCTCACGCCTGAAGATTATGAACATGTAGCCAATGTCATCTTTCCTTTCTCTTTGAATGAAATGATAGATCTTTCTGAGTATCCCCTTATTGCCAACTTAACAAATGATAAATTAACTAATAACTTAACAATAGTTAATAATGAATCATTTGAACAAGATGCAAACACACTAAACGAACAATACATTAAAGAAATCTTTAAGCAGGTTACAGACAAAGAGGAAAATCGGGCCCAAGCTGCCGAGGAGGTTTTGACAAGTGTTAACTTGGGTACTATCGAGGAACCTAAAGAGACACAGATTGGGAACTTCTTCCAGGGGGTTGAACGGGACAGACTGGTCAATCTGCTCAGAGAATACATGGACGTGCTTGCATGGTTATACAGGGATATACCGGGGCTAGATAGTTCAATTGTGGAGCACAAAATCCCTCTAGCACCAGATGCCAAGCCAGTAAATCAGAAACTGAGAAAGATCAAGCCAGAGTGGTCTCTACAGGTCAAAGAAGAGATTGAGAAGCTACTGCAGGTAGGGTTCATCAGGGTCATCGAATATCCAACATGGTTGTCCAACATCGTGACTATGACTAAGGCCAATGGGAAGGTGCGCTGTTGTGTAGATTTTCGAGATCTGAACAAGGCCAGCCCAAAAGACGACTACCCCTTGCTAAACATAGACATTCTAGTGGATGCCACCGCTAGCTATGAGGTCAAATCCTTTATTGATGGCTTTGCTGGCTACAACCAGATCAAGATGGCCGAGGAGGACCAAGAAAAGACAGCCTTCACTACACCGTAGGGAACGTACTGCTATACGGTAATGCCTTTTGGGCTTAAGAATGTCGGGGCTACGTATCAGAGGGCAGCAACCGCACTCTTTCACGACATGATCCACAAGGAAATTGAGGTCTATGTCGATGACATGATAATCCACTCCAAAGGCGAGGATGGAGAGCACTTTGTCGACCTGCGAAAGTTCTTTGAGAGGTTGAGACAGCATTCCATGAGACTGAACCCTGCCAAATGCACCTTTGGAGTAACAAGGGGAAAAGTGCTTGGGTATATGGTCACAGAACGAGGTATTGAAGTCGATCCCCGAAAGATCAAGGCCATTATGGACATGAGGCCACCTCAAACCCAGACAGAGGTCAAAAGCTTTATGGGAAAATTACAGTATAACAGCCGTTTTGTCAATCAGCTGACTACCATGTGTGAGCCCATCTTCAAGCTCATGAAGAAGAATGCAGACACAGAATGGACTGAGGAATGCCAGGATGCCTTTAACCAAATCAAGGCATACCTAGTACATCCTCCGGTGCTATTCCCCCCACATAGACAGAAACCTCTTCTGCTCTATCTCACTGTCACTGATACGGCAGTTAGGGCTATGCTTGCTCAGGAAAAGAAGGACTCTCAGGTAGAAAACGCCATTTACTTTGTCAGCTGGAAGCTGCAAGGAAGTGAGCTCAACTACTCGGCGTGCAAAAAGACTTGTGTCGGACTAGTCTGGGTAGTCGGTAAGCTGAAGCATTACATGCAAGCTTACTCTGTGAACTTGGTCTCGAAAAT
The DNA here is from genome assembly GCA_022495995.1 of Adenophora triphylla var. japonica. Classification (NCBI taxonomy): domain Eukaryota; kingdom Viridiplantae; phylum Streptophyta; class Magnoliopsida; order Asterales; family Campanulaceae; genus Adenophora; species Adenophora triphylla. The sequence continues at coordinate 143,858 of JAFEMH010003208.1, read as the reverse complement.
GGACCCCATCAAGTATATCTTCGAAAAGCCTTCCCTTTCGATGCGTCTAGCAAAGTGGTCGTTCTTCTTGGCTGAGTATGACATCAACTATGTGACAAGAAAGGCAATTAAGGGCCAAGCGTTGTCAGACCATCTAGCAAACTTCCCTAGTAATGAGGATCGCGGGCCTGAACCCCAATTCCCAGATGAAGGAATCTTTATAATTGAGCCTGAGAACCGATGGCATCTTTTCTTTGACGGAGCTGCTAACAAAAGAGGAAATGGAGTAGGAATGCTACTGGTCGATCCAAAAGATGAGCACACGCCAATAGCCATCAAGTTGAACTTCCCTGCCTGTAAGTACCCAAATCTGGCTCATGCCTTCCGGTAAAGTTTCCCGGTAATTCCCCGGACTTTCCTAGAGTTCCGGAACAATTCCGGAACTGTTCCAAACCTCCCAAGGGCTGAAGGGATTGCTCTAAATTAAAAGGGCGCATTTTAAATGTATTTGGCATCCTTCTAGAATTGCCACCTTGCATGATTCTAGAAACATGCTGAGTCACACAGGATAATGCCGCACGGCTGTATTAGCCAAGAACCCCTAGCCGCACGGCTTCATTAGCCTTATCCAGACTGCCTATAAATAGAGCCCTCCTCTACCCATTTTACATACGAAAAACACACACAATATACCATACTCAGCTCCAAAACTCTCCCAAAACACTGCTGTAAGATCAAGGGGTTGAAGAAAGCCTAGAAGCCACCTCCCTCCTCCTTGAAGCCTCCAAAGTTGGTCCTTCCACCAAGTAAGACCCAAAGAAGAAGAGGTCACCACCATTGGTAACCTCTCACTCCCTTACCTTGCATTCTACTTGCTCTATGTGATTTAATTGCTCATTGCATTCATTTATTGTCATTATCTTGCTTGGGACTTGACATTTATCATTAAAGATCCTAACTTTATCATATCGCCCTCCCCCTTTTGCATCCTTTGCATGAAATAAGAACCATTTGATATTAAAAATGTAATCTTTATATTCAAAGGTGCATCTTTTGCACCCAAAAATTCCTTTTTTACATAGAGATATCATCTTTATGCATCCTTTGCTCATAAAAATGCAATCTTTATATTCAAAATGCATCCTTTGCATATAAAAAAATCATATCTTACATCCTTTGCATCTAAAACCCATCTTCATGCATCCTTTGCATCAAAGATCATCTTTTTATCATCAAATTAGCATCCTTTGCAAATTAAATACTATTTTCCACCATAAAAATGCATCCTTTCCATAAAAATTATGTCTTTATATAAAAATGGATCCTTTGCAAATCAAATGCATCCTTTGCAACCCAAAAATATCATATTTTCACTAAAAATGTCATTTTTACATGCATTCCCCCATGTCCCCATTAGCAACCTTCAGAACGGACCGGTGTAAAGATCCTATCTTTACATCGTTTTTTCCATTAAAGGTGCCACAATCTCTTTAGAAAGGGATAAACCTTGAACCTATATCTCCGATTATCACTTAAGACGAGCATGAAGCATTTATATAAGCTCAATCGTCTTAAGGTGTAGGATTGATGGGCTAAGGTCACTCCTTTCCTAAAGAACCTCATTTTGAACTATAAAAGAGAGTCTTTCTCTAGATCACGCAAGTCCCAAGGTTAAAAAAGCGATGATCACAAGTCCAAGATGAGGACGGGATCAAAATCCCGAATACACAAAAATCCAAGGAATCCCGAGCGACAACCAATAAATGGTTTGTACGTCCGGAAGACAACTTGGGACATTCCCCCCTGTAACGATTGTTACCATTCACGGAAAAATTCGATTTTTCGTTTCTTTGAAAACCAAATAAAACCGGAAAACGGAGTCGCCACTCCATTTTTGTTTTAAGGGCCAAAACTTTGAAAAATGCCCTAAATGAGAGATTTGGGTTCGGAGGTCACGTTACACGCCGGGAAGAACGTTAGTGTTCACCCGGAATGCCTCGTAAGACGAGTCTTCCAAGCATTAAAAACCATTTGTGTGTGTGTGTATGTGTGTATGTGTGTGTGTGTGTGTGTGTGTGTTACTTTGGCCAAAGTAAATTGAAACTGAGAAATGTAAAAATTGGGAATTCTTTATTAGACTTTGGACAAGTCCCATGATTTTTGGTATGATTTTTGGGTTGAGTTTTGGTACTCAAAAGATTTTTTGAATTTAAAACTCATTTCAGCAAGAATGAAAAAGGCAGTGGATACTTGATTTTGAAATGGACTTAAGGGCTTCAAAACTCCAGAATATGGGGAAACTCAGAGGATGAAAGTTGTTCCAGACACCTTAAATAAGATTTATGTGAAAGAAGTTTCCATTTTGGAGATGATTTGAGGGACCAAAACCTTCTGGAAATCTCAGATGTGAACTCTGGATTTCCAGAGACTGATGAACTGACCTTTAAAAGAAAATTTGAAAAATGGAGTTTTACTCACGCAAAAAATGAAATAAAAATATGTCTGGAAAGCTATGAATGTTGGATACAAAAAGTGTTTTGTAGTCAACACCAAATTCCAAATTTATCTGTGTGCAAAAAATTAGACCATGGACAGAGGTCTTAGAAAATTGCTACTGGACAGCAACTTTCTTAAGAAGAAAAACATGATTTTAAGGGGGGTTTTGCATCCATACTTGTCCCCATTTCCCTAGGTTTTGATTAGTAGTCACTAGACATTTTAGTGGTGATCTACTATATCAAACCATCCTTGGGGTACATTAGGACTTAAGCATTTCATTTGCTTGGGAAGGGGGGATTTTATCCTTGAAAATGAAGATTTGGTGTATGAAAATGGTTTTTAGGGTTTTGAAAATGCATTTGCAAGTAAGTAAGAACACTTTGAAGATAATGTTAATCCTTGTAGAAGATCAACCATGGAGACGAACTTCCATGGTGATCTTCTTGGATCTAGGGCAAGAAGATGAACAAACTACATTTTGGAGTTTGAAAATGCATGCATGGATGAGAGAGATTTAGGGTAAGGAGAGGAAGGTTATACCTATCTTCCTTGTGGTTTTGTATGAGGCTTGAATATGTGAGTGTTTGAATTTGAGAGTGAGTGGGATTTGGGAAAATAATTAAGAGAAAAAGGTGACAATTCTAGAGAATTCTCACTGTTTTCTCCCTATTTTCGCCAAGGTGCAGTTGTGAAATGTGTTGTGTCTCTCTATTTCTGTGACTGAAGGCCTCAATTTATAGCCCTCTGAAATTGCCATAGTCATCCGCGCGGACATGAGTGGAAGCGTGCACTGTTCATTAAATGCGGCTCTGTGCTTTGGACACAAGGAATATTTCCGAGAAAATTCAAACCGGTTCTTTGTTTTTCACCTTACGCATTAGGATTTTTCCAATTTCTTTTCTTTTTGAGATTCTTTTCTTGGCTTATCTTTAAATAGCAATGCCTACTTTACCCTTACTTTGTTAGAAAAGTTAGGAATAGTTAGAAATGTTAGGAATGTTAAAACTTTCGTTAATTTTCTAACGAAAATGCTAACAACTCAAATTGGAGTACTTACAGTAGCCCCTCGGCGACGGCGCTTTCAAAGGAAGCGAGGTCATCGATAAGAGTAAGGCTCCATATTTGACAGGATGATCAAGTGATCGAGTGATCGAGTGGTTGAACCTAGCGATAGGCTACCTACGTATCCCGAATGGGAATCAAGCCGGTCGTAGTTCGGATCTTTGACCCTGGAGATGATGGCGTTTTAGGTGCCTCGAACCTTGATGAGCGAGTTACGCGATCGATTCTTTGAGAGAAACTTCTGCTGGGATAAGAATGACCATTTTGGTCTGGTGGCTGAAATTGTATATTCGCTCTGCTGGGGATAGGAATGACCATTTTGGTCTGGTGGCTGAACCTAATGATAGGCTACCTACGTATCCTTAGGAGGAATCAAGCCAGTAGTAGTTCGGGTCTTTGACCCTGGAATGACTATTTTGAGGTGTCAACCTGGTAATGATGGCGTTTTAGGTGCCTCTGCCCTTGAAGATGGCGTTTTAGGTGCCTCAGACCTTTGGAGATGATGGCTTTTTAGGTGCCTCGGACCTTTGGAGATGATGGCTTTATAGGTGCCTCGGACCTTTGGAGATGATGGCGTTTTAGGTGCCTCGGACCTTTGGAGGTTATGGCGTTTCAAGTGCCTCGAACCTTTGGAGATGATGGCGTTTTAGGTGCCTCAGACCTTGATGGCATTTTAGGTGCCTCGAACCTTGATTTGAAATGTTTTCCCTTGATGATTTGGGATAAATGGTCCTTCGGTGGACTTCGTCTGCTGTCGAAGGAAAGGGTGACCGTTTTGGTCGGGTGGCTGGACCTATGGTAGGCTACCTACGTATCCTTAAGAGGAATCAAGCCAATCGTAGTTCGAAACGCTGCTGGGGGTTTCGTTGGAGAAAAATCGGGCTGACGTTTCACGGCCGTGGATGATAATGAGGAGAGAAGCGGGATTTTGTCAACTTCGCTGGGGGTTTTGTTAGCTTTTGCTGGGGAAGACGGGCTTACGTTTTACGGCCGTTGAAGATTTTGATGAAAGAAACGGGATTCCGTTATCATTCTCGGGGAAATCGGACTTATGTTTGACTGCCGTTTGATGATTTTGATAAAAGAGACGGGATTCCGTTATCTTTCTTGGAGAAATCGGACTTACGTTTGACTGTCGTTTGATGATTTTGATGAAAGAGACGGGATTCCGTTATCTTTCTCGGAGAAATCGGACTTACGTTTGACTGCCGTTGATGATTTTGATGAAAGAAACGGGATTTCGTTATCTTTCTTGGGAAAATCGGACTTACGTTTAACTGCCGTTTGATGATTTTGATGAAAGAAACGGGATTCCGTTATCTTTCTCGGAGAAATCGGACTTACGTTTGACTGCTGTTTGATGATTTTGATGAAAGAAACGGGATTCCGCTATCTTTCTCGGAGAAATCGGACTTACGTTTGACTGCCGTTTGATGATTTTGATGAAAGAAACGGGATTCCGTTGTCTTTCTCGGAGAAATTGAACTTACGTTTGACTGCCGTTGATGATTTTGATGAAAGAAACGGGATTCCGTTGTCTTTCTCGGAGAAATCAGACTTACGTTTGACTGTCGTTGATGATTTTGATGAAAGAAACGGGATTCCGTTATCTTTCTCGGGGAAATCGGACTTACGTTTGACTGTCGTTGATGATTTTGATGAAAGAAACGGGATTCCGTTATCTTTCTCGGGGAGATCGGACTTACGTTTGACTGCCGTCGATGATTTTGATGAAAGAAACGGGATTCCGTTATCTTTCTCGGAGAAATCGGACTTACGTTTGACTGTCGTCGATGATTTTGATGAAAGAAACGGTATTCCGTTATCTTTCTCGGAGAGATCGGACTTACGTTTGACTGCCGTCGATGATTTTGATGAAAGAAACGGGATTCCGTTATCTTTCTCGGAGAAATCGGACTTACGTTTGACTGCCGTTGATGATTTTGATGAAAGAAACGGGATTCCGTTATCTTTCTCGGAGAAATCGGACTTACGTTTGACTGCCGTTGAGTTCTTTTGAAAAGGGGATTAACCTTGGTTAACTTTGGTTAACTCCGTTAAGTTGAGGACTAAATTGCAGAGTCCCGAAATTTTAAAGGGCAAAAAGGTCATTTTGACCCTTCATTTTGGTCCGCGCGGATGGGAGAGGAGCCCAGATGGGTTTAAATGAGGGGCCGCCCCCTTTTCAGTTTCTTCTTTATAATTTTCAGTTCCACGAGAGAGACGAGAGAGAATAGTGCAAAACCGCCATTGTTGGCCTAAAAACCTCGAAATCCTTCCGATTTTCTTTGATTTTCAAGCAATGGAACACGGGGAAGCTGCTATTCAAGGCCAAGGACGTGGCCCGGTCGCGGAGAGACGATTGGAGCTTGTTCGAATGAGGAGGCATTACACCCTTTCGCAATCGATTGCGGAGGAACAATACCCCGATGCGTGGCAACATTGGGCCACTGATCCGAGTCTCCGAACGGTATACTTCGAATCTCTTCACTTCCTTTGTTGATTTGTGTTTGAAATTGATTTTTGGTGGTTTTTTTTTTGAAAATTCGAAAATTGATGTTCTTGGCCTTGGATTTTGATTTTGATGCTTTGCATGTTGTAATGAGTATGTGGGTAATGCATTTTGTTTGAAAAAGAATGGGCATTTTGCCAAATTTTTTTATTTTTTTTTTAAATTCAAAAATTGCATTTTAAAATTCAAAAATTATGTTTTTTTTTTTTTGACACTGAAATTGGATTTTTGATGATTTGCATGTTGCAATGTGTTTGAAAAGAGTGGGCATTTTGTCATATTTTTTTTTGTTTTGTTTTTTTTTTTTTTTTGAAATATGAAATGATAAGGAATTCGCCCGAATTCGGGACGGACATGAATGTATGCATGTATGCACTCTTGTAGGATTATTTTTTTTGTAATGGGATAATTGAAACCGTGTGTTTTATGAAAACATATTTATGTTTCCTTATTTAAAAAGATCTCTATTATGGTAAGTAGATTTTGGGACTTTCATGGAGATTTATAAGTATTCTACTTTGACTAGGAATTGTAAATATAGTAAATATCTTTTATTTATGTACATAGTTTTATATTAGGACTAACCTACTAATATTTGATTTCCTTGTGAGTGTGTTTTATGTTTTCATATAGGAAAAGGAATCTCACAAAGGAAGAGGTCGATTGCATGAAGATCTTCTCCATGGTGCACTATAAATACAAGGCATTCAGCACATGAGAAGCTACGAATTTTAGAGAGAAAATTACTTATTCTTCATTGTATTCGACATTGTTGATTTTAGGTTGTGAGTGAAGGTTGTGCCTTACATCCGTAACTCACATCTAGGTTTTCATAGAGTTCTCTTGTTTTACTTCTGACTAGAATAGATCCTACTTGGGAAAGGGGAGTTGTTCTTGTCATAGAAGGTGATTAGAACTCGTTTAGTATTTTCATATTTTAGTTTTTCACTTATTTGTTTTTGTAAGAAACAAAAGTTTTTATAGTGAAAAGTTTTTGGGCGTAAGCCTAGTTTGCTGATCACATTGATCAGTAAGCGTAAATAACTCTTGAGTTATTGCATTTAATTTGTTTTTAATTACTTTATTCCGCTGCATTATCTGTGGATGTGTGGACAGTTGTGAGACACATCTGTACTCACATCCTTTGCCTGTTGTGTGATTAAGTTTCCTAGCTACACGAAACTTTCAATTGGTATCAGAGCCAACTCTCGAAATATTACTGAGTGTTGATCCAGAAAGTGTAGTCATTATGGAATGCCAAAATCACCAAAATAGGCCTCCTGTCTTGGATGGCACCAATTATTCTCTTTGGAAGTCTAAGATGCGAAATTACATCAAAAGTATTGATGAAAGGGCTTGGATGTGCATTCTTGTTGCATGGCAACCTCCTACTGTGGAGAAAAAGCCATCTTCTGGTGTTGGTGAGTCTTTTTTCGAAAGAAAACCTGAAGAGCAATGGACTCTTGATGAAATACAAGCTGCAAATTACAATTCAAAAGCTATGGGTGCTATTTACAGCCATGTTTCTGGGAATATGTACAAACTTATAACTAATAAAAGCATAGCCAAAACTGCTTGGGATATTTTGCAAACTCAATGTGAGGGAGCACCAAGTGTGAAGGCTACCAGGCTTAGAATTTTAATGGATAGGTTTGAGTTACTTCGAATGGAAGAAACTGAGGACATTGTGTCATATGCTGCTAAGATTCATGAAATTTCAAATGAATGCACAAGTCTAGGAGAATCTATCTCCAATGCAAGACTTGTAAGTAAGATTTTAAGGACCTTACCTGAGAGGTTTAACATTAAAGTAGCTGTGATTGAGGAAACAAAGGACACAAACACTGTAGGTCTTGACACAATCATAGGAATCTTGACTGTGTTTGAGCTTAACCTTGAGGCTCAGAAAAAGAACAAAACACACAGTCTTGCCCTTAAAAGTGTCTTCTTTGCTCTTCCAAAAGAGCTTGTGGAATTATCCTCTGAAATTGACAAGTCTAATCTTGAAGATGAGGATGTAGCTTTTATTTCAAAGAAATTCAGTTCTATACTGAAAAATAGAAGGATAAGCAAATTCCCTAATAGACCTACTTCCAGTACTGCTGAAAAGTCAAAACCTAGCACTGACACTGGATTCAAGAAACCAAGCTTTGAAAATAAATCATCTGAATCTGTCCAATGTAGGGGATGTCGTGGCTTTGGTCATTATGCCAATGAGTGTGCTAATACACTTAAAAAGAAGGGAATGAGCTTAACTGCTACCCTTAGTGACAGTGAGGATGAAGAAGAAGAAGTAGCTAATATGTCTGTCTTAAACTGCCATTCTGTATTTAATGCATTTTCTGCAGATATAGAAGAAGATGATCCTGAAAATTCCTTGGATGTGGTCTCAGTTGTGAACACATCTGGTGTCACATCTGAACTGTTGCTGAACGGTTTCTCTGTAAAAGGAGATTCAGATGATGAAGATGAAGAAAGGGACATCCCCTATGAAGAACTCTTTGCAACATACAAGGAGCTACATACAGATTGGATGAAAAGATTGGACAAGATTGAGGTACTTGTTAAGGTAAATAAATCTCTGTCTGATAAATTGGCTGCTTGTGAAGATGAAAAAGCTGTACTTTCAAAGGAAAATGATGCTCAAAAAGATACCATTGCAAGACTTGAAGTCCTTGTGACCAAAAGAGAAGTTGACCTTGAAAAGTTCAAGAATGAATGTGAGAAAGCTGAAAATACTTTTACTAAATTAAACAAAAGTAAAATGAAAATGGAAGAAGCTTTCTCTGTAGGTCAACGTGACAAAACTGGTTTGGGTTTTGAAAATAATTTTGTAAAGGAGGAATGTGAGGCTTCTACCTCAAAAATTGTGAAAAAACAAGCTTTTAAAGAAAAAGTCATTTTGAGTGAGAAGAAACCTAGGAAGAGGCATTACATTTGCCATTACTGCCTAGCTCCTGGTCACATTAGGCCCTTCTGTTACAAACTCAAGGCTGATAAAAAATCTGGTCACTTCAATCAGCCTCAGATGTGTGAGAAGATGTATGCACATCCTAACACACATCCTGTAATCTGAGACCTCTGCAACCCAAAAAGAAAATTGTTAAACACTGGGTGGCCAAACCAATTACCACCTGCAATGTTGTTTACTCTTCCCTCAAGAGTACTGTTTCTGGCTCTTGGTATTTTGATAGTGAGTGCTCTAGGCACATAACTGGAAATCAAGCAGTCCTTCTTGATTATGAAGTGATAAATGGAGGAAAAGTAAATTTTGGTGGAGGTGCTCAAGGAAAGATTGTTGGGAAAGGAACCCTGGATGTTAAGGGTCTCCCAAAATTGCACAATGTGTACCATGTGGAAGGCTTGAAAGCCAACCTAATAAGCATCGATCAAGCTGTGTGATGATGATCTTTATGTGAAGTTTGATAAGCACTTGTGTGAAGTGTTTGATAAGGATAATACCTGTGTGTTTACTGGCCCTAGATCTGCTGACAATTGTTACCAATTTGGTGACAATCTTTCTTGCCTAAGCTCAAAAGCTAATGATGTCAATCTGTGGCACCAAAAATTAGGGCATGCTAGCTGTAGAACTCTGGAAGAACTTCAAAGGTTTGAATCTATTAAAGACCTCCCTAAACTGAACTTCAAGAACCACGATGTACGTGGTTCATGTCAAAAGGGAAAACAAACAAAAGCATCACATAAAAAGGTCCAACAATGCTCCACAACTAGATGTTTGGAGATGATTCACACTGATTTAATGGGACCTATTGAAGTAGAAAGCTTTGGTAGGAAAAAGTATGCCTTTGTGTGTGTTGATGATTATTCTAGGTACACTTGGGTAATGTTCTTAAGAGAAAAGTCAGAAACAATTGGAGAATTCAAGAATTGGTACAAAAGGGTGAGAAATCTTTATGGTCTTAAACCGTGAGGATTAGGTCGACCATGGCACCGAATATGAGAATCAAATGTTCACCAATTTTTGCAATTCTAAGGGAATCACTCATGAGTTTTCTGCACCAATCACCCCACAAAGAAATGGAATTGCCGAAAGAAAGAATAGAACCTTGCAAGAAATGGCTAGGGTCATGCTAAGTTCTAAGAACTTGTCCAAGAAATTTTGGGCAGAAGCTTTAAACACTGCTTGCCACATTGGCAATAGGGTATTCCTAAAGATTGGTAGCACTGTCACTCCATACCAAATCCTCCTTGGAAAGAAGCCAACTGTGAAATATTTTCATGTGTTTGGATGTGTTTGCTATATTCTCAATGATAGAGAATACCTGTCCAAGTTTGATTCAAAGAGTGACAAAGCAATTTTCATGGGCTATTCCACAAACAGTAGAGCTTACAGAGTTTTCAATCTCAAAACTAAGACCATTATGGAATTTGCTAATGTTAAATTTGATGACTCACTTGATCTTAACCTCAAGACCGCCGAGGATGATGTTTCAGGTTGCTTTCTGGACTGGAAGGATGAAGAAACAGGTGCTGAAAAGACAAAAGAAGCTTCCAGTGCTGATAAAGATGTTGAACCTGATAAGGATGTAACCAAGGATGTGGACACATCTGTCTCCACATCTGAACCCACATCTGCTCCCACATCCACTAAAACTCTTGTAACTGAGGACAGTTCCTCTGATTCTGATCAGGATGATGCTCCAGAAGGTAATGTGAATGGGTGTGTGGATAGATCAAAGGATATTCCTTCTAAAATCCAGAAAAACCACCCCACTTTACAAGTTGTGGGAGATGTGCATGCTCAAGTGAGAACTAGACAAAAGGACAAAGTTGATTATAGAAAGATGGCTGGTTTATGGAGTTGCTCCTCAGCATACTCCCAGGTAAGTTTTTGTTGTTTTGTTTCAAAAATTGAACCTAAGAATGTTGCTGAAGCATTGAAAGATGCTGACTGGATTATGGCTATGCAAGATGAATTAATTCAATTTGAGAAAAATGAGGTGTGGACTCTTGTTCCTAGACCCTCACATGGTAATGTCATAGGAACCAAATGGATTTTCAAGAACAAAACTGATGAGTAAGGTGTGATCACTATAAATAAAGCTAGGTTAGTTGCTCAAGGTTACACTCAAATAGAGGGAATTGATTTTGAGGAGACATTTGATCCTGTTGCAAGAATTGAGTCCATTAGGCTTTTGTTAGCCATTGCCTGTTACCTCAAGATTACTCTTCATCAAATGGATGTTAAGAGTGCTTTTCTGAATGGGATATTAAATGAGGAAGCCTATGTTGAACAACCTAAAGGCTTTGTGGACTCCTAGTATCCTAACCATGTGTATAAGCTGAAGAAAGCTCTGTATGGGCTAAAGCAAGCCCCTAGAGCTTGGTATGGTAGGTTGACTGACCATTTGCTTCAACTAGGATTCAAGAGAGGTGAGGTTGACAAAACACTGTTTGTAAGGAGAAATAAGAAGGAGATTCTTGTGGCACAAATCTATGTAGATGACATTGTGTTTGGATCAAATTCTGATCCTATGCTAGCTGAATTTGTGGATAGCATGACTTACACATTTGAGATGAGTATGGTAGGTGAGTTGAACTTTTTCTTAGGCTTACAGATTAAGCAATTCAAAGATGGTATATTCATCTCACAGTCTAATTATGCCAAGAATCTTGTGAAAAAGTTTGAACTTGAACACTCTTCACATCAAAGAACACCAATCGGATCTTCCCAAAAGCTGAGTCATGATTCTGATGGTGAGAGTGTTGATCAAACACTGTACAGAAGCATGATAGGAAGTCTGCTTTACCTCACTGCAAGTAGACACGATATTATGTATGTGTGTGTGTCTACGTGCAAGATACCAAGCCAACCCTAAAGTGTCCCATCTGAAAGCCTTGAAAAGAATCATTAGGTATGTGAGTGGGACTGTGAACCTAGGTCTGCATTACTCTAAGGAAACAAACACCAATTTGGTTGGGTACACTGATTCTGATTGGGCTGGAAATAGTGATGATAGAAAGAGTACCACAGGTGGATGTTTCTACCTAGGAAATAACCTTGTGTCTTGGTATAGTAGGAAGCAAAATTGTGTGTCCTTATCCACTGCTGAGGCTGAATATGTTGCCCTTGGGAGTTGCTGCACACAATTGCTCTGGATGAATCAAATGCTGAAAGATTATGGATTGAATAGCAAAGTTTTGACTGCTTTTTGTGATAACAAAAGTGCCTTGGACATATCTAAAAATCCTGTCCAACATTCTAGAACTAAGCACATTGATATTAGACATAATTTCATTAGAGATCTTGTAGAACAAAAAATTGTGTGTCTGGAATTTGTTGGGACTGAAAATCAATTGGCTGATATATTTACAAAGGCATTAGATTTGGAGAGATTTTCCTCCTTGAGGAAGTCTCTTGGCTTGTGTGATATCTAAGGTTGTGAGACCAAATGTGTCTCACATCCTCTAACACATCTGTATATTAGATTAACTGGGAAAAAAAAAATTAAAAATTATAAAAAAAAAAAATTATAAAAAATAAAAATTCAAAAAAATATATCATGCATTTGCACGAAATTTCTCAGTGTGGTCACTTGTGAGTCTTCATCTTTGACATTATTTTTGATCACTTAATTGTGAGCACTTCCTGTTCATGTCATCTTTTGATGACTTGATATAACCTTCCTAGGTATCTCACAGTGGGTGCTAAAAGAAAAAAAAATATATGTGAGAAACAGCTGCTTCACCCTTAGTATGAAGCCAGACCATTGTGATCAAGTGATTTTCATAAGAAAACTTGAAGTCAAACTTGATAAGATCATTGGGAAAAAGGGCTATCTTTGGGATCAAGTAAAGTGAAAGCTACTCACAATGCAAAAATCCACAACAAAAAATTGGTGGATGCATCCTAGAGGCTGTGCAGATTGGATTATTGCTCATTGACTTTTTGTGATCTAAATGTGTCTCCATATGTGACTCACATCCTATGCCACATCCATAAACTGAGAATATTTCCTTCACCTGTGTGTTTGCATCATGCTAGGCATATTGCATTCTTTTTAGGACATATAGGAGCTTTGTAAATATGCTAGTTAATTAATTTTCTTTCCTAGTTCATTCTTTGATTATATAGGTTTTTGTTCTCCAATATCGTTCATGAAAGAAAAAGGTGTGTATCAATCCTTATTTGAAAAGGTTGGAAAATTCAAATGGGATTCTGTTTTTTTTTTAAAATAAAGATATGGCCGAGATTTTTTTTGTTTTCATAAAAATCTATCAAAATCTTGTTCTATTTTAATTCCCTATTTCTTAGAAGGTGATTGTGTGTGGTAACCTCAAAGGTTTCTAGCCGTTGGAGAACTCTTAAGGAATTTGAGCTGTGTTAAACCTTTTTGGAGAAGGATTCCTAGTTCTATTTGGAAAGGGAGAGCTGTGAGTATTTATGAGACCTCACATCCGTCCCATCCCCCATAAACCCTTGTTAAAAACCTTTTGTTCTTCCTTCTTTTGGCACACAATCTCACACCTTTGCATTAATTCCTTCTTCTACTGTTCAACCTAACCCAATTCCTCTGTTTAAATGGCCGATCATACCAACATTCGAGAGGAAGACGTTCTTGACGTAGCTCCGATTTCAGTAGCCAAAGGCGAAGCCTCCATTGTCTTAAACCCTGTTATTTCAAAGTTTCTTGCTGAATTCTCTTCTCCATCGCCTTCGTCTGATCCTATAATGGAAGCTACTCCTCCTAAATACCCCACATTGATGTTTCACCCCCTGTGGATAATATTTCTGTCCCTGTTGTTGATCCCTCTGCTCCTATGGTTTCAAGTCCTGTTGAGGACCTTATTACCTTTAGTGATGAAGAACCATTAGCAAAAGTTTTAATGGATTTAAAGGGTAAGAAAAAGGTGGTCACTCGATTTAGAACCCATTGATGATGAAACTGATTCAAGCTATGATAGTGATGACAATGCTTCTGATGAGAATTACAAGCTAGGGAGAGAAGAGCTTGATCAAGAGAAAGAGGACCAAGAGATAGATTCCTCTGCTGCTGATGACACTGAGGTTGAATCCATTCAAGTTCCATTCCCTTCAAAAGATGTGTCTGAGGATGTGCACACATCCAGACGCACATCTACAAGGAAGAAAGCTGAAAAGGGTATGTCTTCTACTCTAACCATTGCTTCTACCCCAAAACCCTTTTTCCAAGAAATTCTTGACTAAAAAGGCATCTGATAGGTTTGGCCTTATTTCTTCTAAAGCTTTTATTGTTGAAATGAAAAGGGATAGGGAAATATTTTTTAAGCTTGGTATGGATAAATTTTTGAGGAAAGAGGTCTGTTCTTAACTGTGGATCATCCCCTACCTTTCTACCCTAAGATGGTGTATGAATTCTATGCCAATTTGCCTAAGGGATTAGATAAGAGTTACTCCTCTCCTCCCTCTGTCTATGTTAGAGGAGTATTTGTTCCTTTTTCACCATCTGTCATAAATGATTTACTTGGTTTGAATGATCATATGGATGAGTTAATTTCCATTGATGATGATGAGCTTGTAACTGCTATCACTCATGGAAAAGTGACTTCTTGGCCTGTGAAGCCAAAGGATTTGGGTAGTGGATCTTTGTCCTCCCTTTACTGTTTTCTCCATTATATTCTTGTTGCCAATCTTTGCCCCTCCAATAACAAAACCTCAGTTACTAGGGTGCAAGCTTTGCTTCTTTATAGATTGGGAATTAAGAGACACATTAATTTTGGTGACTTCATCTTTAGAAAGATTTGTGATTATGGAGAGTCTCCATCCAAGAAATGGTCTTTACCTTATCCTTCCTTGATCTCTCAAATTCTTATTGCCAATGGAGTGAAACCTGAGAAAGGAGAAGAAATAGTTGAAAATTTTTCTCTGTTTAAGGAATCCAAAACCCTGCTTGACTCTAAGCAAAGACATGTGGATCTTCCTTTGGGTACTGTTCCTGAGCTTGGTATGCCAGATGTGGACACATCTGAGGCCACATCAGAAGACAACTTTGTAGCTCAAATGAAGGATTTAGATGCTGCAATTATTGAAGCTGAATCTCAAGCTCAAGCCTCCATTAATCATGCCAATAATCTGAAAGCTCTTAGAGATAATCTCATTCGATGGCATGCTAAACTTTCTAGTCAAAAAGGGGGAGAATCAAGTTCTGGAAATGGAAAGTGGGATGTTGCTGTTGCTGCTGCTGCTGCTCAAGCTGTAGCTGGTTTTAAATGGAGACATTTTGAACTTTAATTTAGGGGGAGAAATTTTTTTGGTTGTTTTGATTATGTTTTGATGGTTGCAAAAACAATTTTAATTTATGTTTTAGTTTTTAGTTTCTAAACAATGGTTTGTAATAGCTTTTAATTAGGACATTGCTGAATGGTTTTTGTTTTTTTGCTCAATAGACTGCTGGTATTCTGTTTCTGTTCTAACATTGTTCTTGCAGTTTTTATGTGTGGATGGGTATACACATCTGGACACACATCCATTCAGGGGGAGTTATATTTTTTCTATATTCTGTGGTCATAAAAATGTGATTGTTATAAATCTTTGGTTTTGACCAGAAAGTCCAAAATAGGGGGAGATTGAAACCGTGTGTTTTATGGGAACATATTTATGTTTCCTTATTTAAAAAGATCTCTATTATGGTAAGTAGATTTTGGGACTTTCATGGAGATTTATAAGTATTCTACTTTGACTAGGAATTGTAAATATAGTAAATATCTTTTATTTATGTACATAGTTTTATATTAGGACTAACCTACTAATATTTGATTTCCTTGTGAGTGTGTTTTATGTTTTCATATAGGAAAAGGAATCTCACAAAGGAAGAGGTCGATTGCATGAAGATCTTCTCCATGGTGCACTATAAATACAAGGCATTCAGCACATGAGAAGCTACGAATTTTAGAGAGAAAATTACTTATTCTTCATTGTATTCGATATTGTTGATTTTAGGTTGTGAGTGAAGGTTGTGCCTTACATCCGTAACTCACATCTATGTTTTCATAGAGTTCTCTTGTTTTACTTCTGACTAGAATAGATCCTACTTGGGAAAGGGGAGTTGTTCTTGTCATAGAAGGTGATTAGAACTCGTTTAGTATTTTCATATTTTAGTTTTTCACTTATTTGTTTTTGTAAGAAACAAAAGTTTTATAGTGAAAAGTTTTTGGGCGTAAGCCTAGTTTGCTGATCACATTGATCAGTAAGCGTAAATAACTCTTGAGTTATTGCATTTAATTTGTTTTTAATTACTTTATTCCGCTGCATTATCTGTGGATGTGTGGACAGTTGTGAGACACATCTGTACTCACATCCTTTGCCTGTTGTGTGATTAAGTTTCCTAGCTACACGAAACTTTCAATAATGAATGATATGAATGTATGTATGCATAGGATTTTTTTTTTTGAAAAGTGGGACGGATTTTTGATTCCGTTGATTGAATGAAGAACTTGTAGAAAAACTGTTTATTTGTGCTATCTTATGAAAAATGGGACGGAGTTTTTACTTCCGTTGACTCGACATTATTGACATGCTTTCTGTATGAATGAATGGTGTTTGTTGAAAAAACTCTTTTCTTTGGTGCGAAAAAAAATGGGGGCTAGGTCCGTTGTATGCTGTTATGCTGCCCGATTTTCTGCAAAACTTTATGTCTATGATGCATGTGTATGCTCTCTTCTTTTTTTTTGAATGCAAATTTTTTTTTGAATGCAATTTTTTTTTAATGCAATTTTTTTTTAATGCAATTTTTTTGAATGCAATTCTTTTGAATGCAATTTTTTTTTTGAATGCAATTTTTTTTTAATGCAAAAATTTTTTTTGACTCTTTCTTTTTTTTTTCAATTGCAGGGTGGAGATCGCTTTGTGACGCAGCAGCTGAACAAGATGAAGACTCGAGGATCAGTGGAGTCTGTGGTTGACCTGTGGGACCGGCTTCCAGTCTTGGGCCGAGGAGCTTTGATGAGTCCGAGACAGATCGTCATTGGGACCGGGCTGTATGAGTTTATCGAGTGCCTGAGGGGGTTGGTCAAGTTCTCCAAGAGCAAGGGCCTGATTTTTGCTTTGGCACAGCATTGGTGGGACGCGACCCACACATTTCATTTTTTCTGGGGCGAGGCCACGGTTACACCCTCCGATTACGCTGCGATTACTGGCCTGTCCTTTAAAGGATGGAGCATTGAGTGGAGAGACGGCTACAGTGATCGGGACCTGCAGGAGCTTCTGGGCTTTACCCCCATTCCCAAAAAGGGGATGGGGATGGAGTATGCCGTGGTCTACGGGAAGATCGTGGAGAGCATCGGGAATTACGAGGCTGGGGACGAGAGAGTGGGTGCGGTGCAGATTGCCAGGGCTTTCTTGTGGTTTGCCTTTTCGAGCACACTTTTTGGACACGCCGAGGGGACGGCGATGTTTGCTTTCTTTGAGGAGTTTGGAGGATGTGGAGATGGCTGGGGAGGTCTCTTGGGGAGAGGCAGGGCTGGCAGAGCTCTATTTTGCCTTGGATCGATATAGCCGGAAGGCCGTCAGCTCTTTGACATGCTTCGAGTTTCCTCTGGAGGTACAAGCTTTCTTTTTGCTTTCTCTCTTTTCTTTAAGCACGTATTCCTCATTTTTTTTTGCACCGGATTGATGGGATTTTTCCCTTTCGCAGGTATGGGCTCTGGAGTTCTTTCACGTCACGATGTGGCGGCAGCCGGCGGAATACATCGGGGCATACCCGGCCATGCTCTCCTGGAGCAAGCATGCTCGGGAAAAGATAGGTTCTAAGGGGCGCACGAACCTTAAGTACAGGGAGTGCCTGCCTTTGACGAGGGCTGAGACAAATGAGAGGATGATATTTTATCCCTGGGACTGCTTCGATGTGGAGCAGCTGAAGGGTGCCTAGAGATGGACCGTGCAGCGGAGGATTTTGAGGGGCTTGACTTGCGACGTGTATTATCTGGGAGAGAGAGTGATGCGCCAACATGGCGTGAACTCGCCTTTGATGGCTTCAGTGGAGCCTCCCGTCGACATAATGCATCCGAGCGAGAGGTCGGAGACCTGGGGCGATTATCGAGGTGGCCAGCACTTCTCGGCATTCGTGGCGATTGAGAAGTATCCGGTATTTATCTTGAGGAGGTTGAGGATGCCCCAGGTCCTTGAGAGAGAGTGGGTAGGGATCGTACGGTACCCGCGGACGGACTTTTCATATGTCTAGTATGGGGTCCGATTGAGGGTGCAGATCCCTCAGCCTGAGCGGCTTCCACGAGCTTTTCGGCCTCGTCCGGGTATGAAGGTATGGCTTCTCCTTCCCACCTCTTTTTTTTGCTTCTGTCTTTTCCTTTCTTTCCTGTCATCATTTTTCGCCTCAATTATTTCTGACGCTTTTGCTTCCGTGCAGTTTCCGGAGGTGGTCGTGGAGAAGGCGACGAAGCGAGGTGATCGGGGCTAAGAGATTCATTAGGAGGATGGTTGCTTGTGGAGCCCCTCGAGCTAGAGCGAGGCGAGCACAACCGGCGCTGTCGAGCGGGAGACTTCCCGAGCCTTACGAGCGTTCTTCCGAGACTCCTCTTTCTCCTCTCATAGATCCCGGCGTGGTTACGCCTTCGGACCACGACATTCTCGGGGATCCGTATGGGCAAGGGCATGTCTGGCATCACGGTGGGTCTTCTTCACACGTCCAGGAGTCCGACGCATTCACCTTCGGATATGACTTCTTTGCGGATCTTGGTTTGCCATATCAGAGCGTGCCGGTTGGTCTGAAGAGCCTTCTTCGGAGACGAGGACGATGATCTGAGCCCGAGACATTCATGGCTACCGAGGAGGCGGGCCCGAGCCGCAAGAGGGTCGGGGAAAGCACCGGCCACCGAGGATTACGATTGACTTCGAGATTGATTTGGGGGATTTGGGATTGTACTTATTCGAACAGATACATTTTATGCACATTTTTTTTTTGCTTTTCTCTTCTTTTTTTTTTTGGAATGTAATAACCTACTTTTTCTTTTTTTTTTTTTTTTTGTTTTTGATGTTTTTTTTAATGCATGTAAATGTTACATGAGCCCGGTTTTTTGGTAAGGGTGTGAATGATTGGTATGCGAACTGTTTGGGCAGGCTTTGCACAGGTTTCGAGCAATCGGGATGAAAATATTCCTCCGTGGTGCAGCAGTTTGGACTGTTGCAGATTTTTTTTTTGGTGGTGGCACTTATGTCCGCGCGGATAGGACAGTTTTTTGACACTGTCCTTTAATTTTGCTTCAGATCTGGTTTTCCTTTATTTCAAATTCAAACACCTTCTTCAACCACCAGTTCAAACAGCCATTTTCGGGGAGAAGGAGAGAAAATCTATGGAGAGAATTGTGAGCATGAGAAATCCATCCAAATTATCCCAAGATTCGCAAATGTCATTCTTCAACAAGTTTAAAGAGTGGTCTCGAGAGATTATGCATGAGAGGAGGTCATTCTTTGAAGAAAGGTACAAGATACGATGCTTGTGGTCTCTTAAGGAATTGATTCTTGATTATGATCTTTTGAGAGCTTCTTCCTCATTTTGGGACACTAGAAGGCATGTTTTTTGCTTCTCTTACAATGAAATGGTCCCGACTGTTGAAGAATTTCGGGCTTTGCTTGGTGGTCCCGAGGTGGAGGAGGTTGCGATTCCTTTGCTCGGAGGAGCCTCTTTTGTTGACAAGCTGTGCAACCTTCTTCATCTTTCCCCGGAGGAAGCACAAGGTATGATCTGTGGTCCCGATCATTTTAACATTTCTGGTCTCCCTGATAGATTTAGGGGCTTAGGCTTGTTTGACGATGCCTATTGGGATGCCTTTGCACTTTGCATGTTTGGGACCTTGTTCATGGTTTATTCTTTTGGGATCTCTCATCGGGCTCTGCTAGATGTAGTCGTTCACTGTCGCTTGGGCAGAGACGTTATACCTTTGATCCTGGGGGAGACCTTTCATGCTCTTGACAGGTTGGCCACCGGGAGGCGGTACATGCACGGGGGCAGTCCGTTTCTTTTGACCCTGTGGCTGATGGAGCGCTTGGGGATTCTTCGGGAAACTTCTGATATGATCAAGCCTTGGACATTTGCCAGGAGAGGGGTTGCTGCGGATTTTGACGATCAGGGCTCGTGGGAGCGTTGGATGGCTAGTCGTCGGACTGAAGATATCAGATGGTCGGTGCCTCATTGGCGGGTGGAGACTCGGAGAGTGCTTCAGGACGGATCTCCCGTGGTTATGCTTCCGGGGCTTTCTCAGTCCAGCTTTTACATTCCGGCTTTGGTTACGAGACAGTTCGGTTTGGAGCGAGGTTCCTTTGGAGGACTTTGATGATATAGCCACCGGGGTGGTGGCTTACCTTCTATGGATGATCCTTCGGTGTTTCCATTTCTTTCCCGAGTATGGAGGTATGATGTCTTTCCTCCTCGGGTTATCCTCGAGCGTCCGAGACTGTGTTCTTGACCACTTGGTACTGGATTGGTACGAGAGGCATTTGGTGGAGACTCGAGATGGCTATTTTGAGACGGCGTGAGGCCATTGTGGGTGCGGAGGACCTGACAGTTTCGGAGAGGAGAAGGGCCGAGGCGAGGGCCAACCCTTATGACAGGAGCGGAGATACTGTGACCGACTATGAGGCTTATGTCAAGAGACAGGAGAGGAGGGCTCCTATGCTACCAGCTAGGCTACAGGAGATGAGAGATGACACTAGGGCTACTAGGGCCCTGACAGAGGCTGGTTTGATAGATCCTGTCCCTACACCAGAGCTTGGTAGGAGGAAGACCGACATTTTTCATGTTTAGAGGAAGAAGACCCGAAGGGGGAAGAATAGGGGAGATGCCAGTACGAGCGGCTTTGAGTGACCTCGAGTTTTCCGAGTAATCCTTTCTTGTTGTAGCAGACACATTAGTTTGATTATGTATTTTAGTTTCTTTCAGCAGGTTGTAATTCGTAGGAGTGAACCGGGCTTAGACTCATCAAAAAGTTTTTAACTGTAATGAATATGTGAATTGCTTTAGAGTTTTTCGAGACGCTTTCATGGTCTGAACAATGTATTGATGTCAAAGTATGACTTTTATTTGTATTTTAGACCGAACCGTTTCCGGCTGCCTACGTTCCCTTCGGACAAAAGGGCTCAGGTCTCCGTAGTTCGACCCGGCCTTTTTTTTGTTGTTTTTTTTTGTTTCTTTTTTTTTGGTGCAACCCTGTTTTTTACCTAGGCCGCCCTTTTTCGGGTTTTCAACCTAGTTGGGTATTACTCTTTCAGCACTCTTTTTTTTGTTTCTCTCTTTCTTTTTTTTTTGACTCAGTGTTTTTACGCGTAGTATCTGCGCAGCTTGTCACCATTCACTGGGTGTACAAAGGGATTTCCGTCGAGGTCTGCAAGTTGCATGGCTCCTCCGGAGAAGATCTTTTGGACGACATATGGCCCGACCCAGACAGGCTCCCATTTGCCAAGCGGGTTGACACGGACTGGGGGCTTCTCTTTCAAAACGAGATCACCTTCTCGGATCTCCCGATGCTTCACTTTCTTGTCGAAGGCTCTGGCCATTCTCCCTTGGTAAGCTCGGATATGTTCCATGGCCTTCAATCGTCGTTCATCTAGCAGGGCCAATTCATCATGGCGACTTTGGAGCCATTCGACCTCATTGATCTGACTTTCCAACAGTACCCGGAGTGAAGGGATTTCTAGCTCGATTGGGAGTACGGCTTCCATTCCGTAGGTAAGAGCAAATGGTGTTTCCCCTGTTGCCGTTCTGACGGATGTTCTGTAGCCCCAGAGTGCCAGGTGTAGCTTCTCGGGCCAATCTCGACCTCGGACAGCCATTTTCCGAATGATGTTTTTCAAAGTCTTGTTTCTTTGCCTCGACGGCTCCGTTGGTTTGGGGCCTGTAGGGAGATGACTTGTGACGGGTTATCGAATTACGCCACGGCTGTCGCATTCCCCTTCGAAGTGGGATCCATTATCTGAGATGATTTCGGCTGGCAACCCGTATCTGCATATGATGTTTTCTTTGATGAAGAGGGCTACTTTCCTTGAGTTGAGGACCTTGTAGGACTTGGCTTCAACCCATTTGGTGAAATAGTCCACATCTACCAGGACGAATTCGTGGCCGTTGCTGCCTGGTGGTGTGATTTTGCCTATGACATCAATTCCCCAAGTGACGAAAGGCCAAGGGGTTGTCATGCAGTATAACTCGTGAGGAGGCAAATGATTAAGATTTGAGTACCGCTGGCATTTGTCGCAGCTCCTAACGAACTGGATACAGTCAGTTTCCATGGAGATCCAGAAGTACCCCATTCTTAGTATAATTTGCATCAGGGCTCGAGCATTCATGTGGGGGCCGCAGGTACCACCATGTACTTCTTTCATGAGTCTGATAGCCTCTTGTTTGCCGATACATCGCAGGAGGGGGCCTTGATAACGCTTCTTGTACAGCATATTTCCCAAAAGAACATAATGGGATGCGAGTCGCTTCAGGGCTGAGAGGCTTTTCGCTTTGATTCCTTCCTTATATTCCCCATCTTCATTTTTGAAGGAGGCTTCGCCATTCTTCAGGTACTGATAGATCTGAGTGTACCAGGGATCACTGGCCGGTTCGACCTCCGCTTCTATTTCAAAGCAATAAGCGGGGTTTTCTCTCCTCCCGACTCTGAATGGTTTGACGGACTTCCCTTCGGGTATTTCAACGAGGGAGGCTAGTGTTGCCAGAGCATCTGCGAATCTGTTGCGATCTCTGGGCAAGTAATGAAAGCTGATTTCCTTGAACTGAGTTACTAGCTCTTCCATGTAAGTGTGATATTTCTGCAGACCCGGATCCACGGTCTTCCATTTGTTAGAGACCTGGTTGATGATGGGGGCAGAATCACCGTACACTTCTAATTCTTTGATATTTCTTTTAAGGGCGGCTTCTAACCCGGCTATGCAAGCCTCGTATTCAGCAGCATTGTTGGTGACCTCGAAGTTCAATCTTGCTGCTATGGGGGTGTGTTCGTCGGTAGGATCGACCGAAGCATTCCTATTCCATTCCCCCTTTTGTTTGACGCCCGTCGAAGAAGAGTTGCCCGGCGATTTTCTCCTTCTATAGCAAAGATTCCATCATCGGGAAATTGAGGTTCGGGTCCTCGGGACTCATCACTTGGGAAATCGGCCAAATGTTACGCCATTATACGCCCTTTACGGATTTCCTCAAAACATAAGTGATGTCGTATTCGGCCAAAAGAACGACCATTTTGCCAACCTCATGGAGATGGAAGGCTTGTCGAACGAGATATTTGATGGGGTCTATCTTTGAGACGAGATGTATCGGGTGAGGCTGCATGTAGTGTTTCAACTTTCCCACTACCCGGACCAAACTGCGCAAGTCTTTTCACAAGCGAGTAATTGAGTTCGCTCCCTTGAAGCTTTACGCTCCACGAAATAGATGGCGTTTCGACCTTGGAATCTTTCTTTTCTTGAGCTAACATGGCCCCAATTCTTGTATCCGTGACGGTTAGATATAGCAATAGTGGCTTTGCTGATGTGGTGGGCAAAGAATCGGGGGATTCACGAGGTACGCCTTGATCTGTTCAAAGCGGCGGCATGGAGTCCATTTTGTGTAGGCATTTTTCTTCATCAACTTGAAGATCGGCTCGCGGATCGAGGTCGGTGATTTACAAAGCGGCTTATGTATTGCGATCTTCCCATGAAGGATTTCACTTACGTCGGTGTCGGGGTGGCTTCATTTCAACTATCGCCTTGATTTTACGAGGGTCTACTTCAATTCCCGTTACGTCACCATATATCCTAGCACCTTGCCTCGTCTTACACCGAAGGTGCATTTAGGCGGATTCGGTCTCATGCTTTGTGGTCTCGGAGGCGGCCGAAGAATTTTCTCAAATCAACAAAGTGTTGGCCATCGATCCTCTGGAGTGTATTATCATGTCGTCCACATAGACCTCAATTTCTTTGTGGATCATGTCATGGAACAAAGCCGTAGGCGCCCTGCGGTACGTAGCCCCGGCATTCTTTAGTCCGAACGGCATGGCCGTGTAGCGATGCGTACCCGAGGGGTTGTGAAGGCTGTCTTGGCTTGATCTTCTTACGCCATTTTGATTTGGTTGTAACCGGCAAAGCCATCGACGAAGGATTTAACTTCATGGTTGGCCGTGGAATCTACCAGAATGTCGATGTTTCGCAGGGGGAAATCATCTTTTGGACTGGCTTTGTTCAAGTCTCTGAAATCTACGCAGCATCGTATCTTTCCGTTGGCCTTGGTCACCGTTACTATGTTGGAAAGCCATGTAGGATATTCAATGACCCTGATGAACCCTGCTCTAAGCATTTTTTCTATCTCTTCCTTTACTTATAGGGACCATTCGGGCTTAATTCTTCTTAGTTTCTGCTTCACTGGCTTGACTTCTGGGTCGAGCGGTATTCGGTGTTCGACTATGGAAGGATCGAGGCCTGGCATATCTTTATAGGACCACGCGAACACATCCACAAATTCTCTTAGAAGCTCAATCAAAGCGTCCCTTTCAGTCCCTTCGAAGAAACTACCAATCTGCGTCTCTTTAGGCTCTTCCGCAGTTCCCAGATTCACACTCGTCAAAATCTCTTCGGCAGCTTGGGCTCGATTTTCCTCTTTCCGAACAACCTGCTTAAAGATTTCTTTGATATATTGTTCATTTAATGTGTCTGCTTCTTTATCTAGTGAATCATTATTAACCATTTTTAAATTATTAGTTAATTTATCATTAGTTAAAGTGGCAATCAAGGGATACTCAGAAAGGTTCGTCATTTCATTGAGAATAAAAGGGAATACAGCATTGGCTACAATTTCGTAGTCTTCAGGGGTGAGGCCATCGGACGACTCGAGAGACTCAAACTCAACAATGAGAGACTCGGAGGACTTTACAAAGGTTGACACAAAGGGATGGGGGACCAATCCAAGCTTGGTGATCATTTCTTCTTTGGTCGCGGACGGGCCTGAGAGAGTTTCCCAATTCCTTAATGGCATCGCTGTCAGTGGCCTCATGACTCGGGGGTTATCTTGTTTTTGTTCTCCTTCCTCAATCATTGCTATCATCTCTTCCTGAAAACCGAGCATATGAATGTAGGGATCTTCTTGCGGATCTGCCGCATCCTCATTTCTGGAGAATTCTAACTCGTCACAATCTGACCGCTCAATCCAGATGTAAGGACGTGTGCGTCTTGGTGTCTTCTTTGGAAAAATCTCATGCCCCATGCTCGAGCGGAAAGGCTTAGCGGGTAGTTCTTCGAGGAGGACGTCCCATACGATGTTCATACATTCGAGTCGAGTCTGTCGGTACTTGTCGACTTTTATCATGAAAATCTCTTCGCTTGGCGAGGCCAGAGAACGGGTTTGAAGAGTGCTGACAAATCTCTGATTGGAGACTGGAGGTTTGTGTGCTCGTATCATGGCGGTATTCGGTGTTTCTTTCCATTACGCACTCGAAATGTTGGAAATAGCAATTGAACTTGATAAATCGAAGCTGCCCGGGTGCCGCCCGCTTGAGTTCGTTGACATAGTTGGCATCACCGGATTAAGGGGATTCGATGAGACTTGTCTCGATAGTCCCTTGGTCGATTCGGAGGAGGTAGCCCGGTGTACGGCTACGAGCATGCTTGGTGATGGTCTCGGCTTCGTTCCCTATGAGGAAGCTGTCACCTAATGACTTCAAGGTCCCCTTGCCGGTTAATGAACTTGACACATTGATGAAGAGTGGAGGCTATGGCTTTCATGTGGTGTAACCAAGGGCGCCCAATGAGTTTGTGAATTCGGATGGGATGTCCATTACATGGAATTTTCTTGGCACCATTTGGGTTTTCGTACCCGAGTTCCCGAGAACCACCGTCCCCAAGATGGGACGAGACGTGCCATCATATGCCTTGATTGACCAGGGTAGATGGGATCATGTGCCTTTCATTGATGCATAGGGCCCGCATCATGCGAGGGAAGGACATTAACGGCTGATCCATTATCCACCAATACCCCGGGAGTGATACGGTGTTGAGCCGAATAGTGATGTACAAGGCTTCATTGTGTTTGGAGACATTTCTTGGCAAATCTTCGTCGCGAAGGTGATCATGCTACCATATAGGCGGGGATCATAGATTTGGTCCTTGTCTGGAGAAAGAGAGTCATCAAGCCAGTCACTTCGTGCCTTTTTCTTGCGCGGTAGTACCTTTTCTGAAGCCCATGGGTTATATTGAGGCCGTTTGTGGCGGTTGCCATCCCGATCGGCATGTTGATTGAGTGCGAGCGCCAAGCGGCGTTGGTCTTTCTTTGTCGGTATGCGCTCGGGAGGCTGGACAAGCGAATCTTGGCCCGACCGCGAGAGATAGATTTCGATTGGCGGTAGGATTACCAAGATCTACGGTATCCACGATGTCCAGAAGGTCTCAATTCTATCGTTGGCAAGACTCTTCGGCTTTTCTACCCCTGTTTGCTTTAGGGAAAGCGTATTTGGAGTAGAGTACATAGTAGTCAAATCCCAGATGGCTCCCAGCGTACCCACAGCTGGTATCACCGACCTCGAACCTCTCTTTCAATTTTTCTTTGGGAGGAAATTTTCTTCTTCTTAGGAGGACGGTCCTCGTGTATCCAGTCTGATAGTCCCTTTCAAGGCGGTCGGGCGATCGCGAGATATCCCACCAAATGTGTTCACGGGTGGTGGTGGATTTGGGACCTCGGGTTGGCGGTCTTTGGAATGACTTTGAGTTGAGCTGGTCGGGAGATCTGTTTGTTGGGCTCATCGGGAAGCGAATGGTTGGACTCTGCTTAGGGTAATGAGAGGTATTAAGAGCCGGGGAAGCGAGGCACATGTTTGTCCTTCGAGAGCCCCGGTCGGTTGGGAGATTGCTAATGTCCCGAAATGGCGTGTGGCCTCTTCAATCCGAGCTTCTTGTTTGTTACGGCGTTCCTCAAGAGCTTTGATGGTGACCATATTTCCTCCTTTGTTTCCCGATCTTCATTACCCATGCGATATCTGCGGGATCGGTATCACTACGAGAGGGGACAGCGACGGTATGCGGCTTGTTTCGTCCACGGCTTTGTTGGAATGGTGGCCCTTTGGATTCTTGTTTGGGGGCTAGTTGCCTGTAAGTCGACGGGCGGGAGTCCGGCGGTGGAGACATAGGAATCTTGTGGTGGCATCTTGATATGTCCGGGATGATTAAGAATGGGAGGAGAACCTTCTTCCTTCTTTGCGGTAAAAGTGCCATCGGAATTGAGGCGATAGTCAAACCATGACTTGCGACGACCCCCGGAGGTCGTCAATTTGAGCCTCATGTCGAAGTCTCATCTGTTCTACCAAGCTGGATCCAATCTTTGAGTGCATTTGAGGATTTTGGAAGACGGAGCGTATTGTCCATATCATTACCGGCGATGCGGACATTACGAAACCCGGAGTCGGAACAAACGGCGGAGGCGCGATGCGCTTGACTCTTCCCAAGCGATCAAACGGTGACCGGTGTCGGAACCAACCTTTGTGAGGAGGCTGCGGGGGAAAAGGCACGAGGGTTCGAGATGTGCAGGAATGAAGGAGGGTAGGTGTTTGGGCTTTGGGCTCATGCGACATGCGATTATTTGTTCTTGTTTACTTAAAACATGTTTTATTAACCTAATCGGTTGGAAAAGATTGCTCTTCTTTTCGCAAACTACTACTGGATCCTGGATCGGTGGGCCCCGTCACTACGTCTATAAGCCCCTCGTATTCCACTGTATTTTGACCTCCCGGGGTGGACGGCCCGGGCGAGGGTCCTATAGGGCAAGCGGGTCCCACCGACCGAAAGAAAAACGATCCTAAAAGTCGGCGGGTAATCGAGTCTTAACGAGCATTCGATGTAAATTACGGACAAGGCGCGTCAAAGTCAAGATCATGTCGAGGGCTCGACAAAAAGTCGGCATGATTTGGGTGATAAATGTCCACGATTGATCTTGACTTGTCGTCAATTAGGCCGTAATTAGGCATGGAATAATCGTTAATTCTTGATGACTCGGTGTCATCTTGGGAGTCGGTGTATAATTTGTGCCGGTCGAGTCAAAGTCAAGGCGCCGGTCAATATGCGGTCAAAGTCCGTGACGGAAAACCGGCGAACTTCGGCGATTAGGGTCCGAAAGATATTGACTTGGTATGCCGACTAAGGCTTGAAAGGAAAGGTTTATACACGAGACGGGGCATGACACGGACCGGACTAAAAACCAGCGGGTCTCGGACAAAGTGTGTCACGGACAAGTGCATAGTCGACACGAGGCTCCATGGGATGTTTGGGTAGTCCCGTGCTTGCAGAGAGGCGTAATAAGACGAAACGGACCGCAAAGGGATTTCCCGGGTTAGGGACGTGGTGTGCAGTGTAAGGTCATGTGCGCGTAGTGTGCAAGCAGTCTATCTTCTTTTTCTGAGTAAAATAGAAATTTTTCATGTGTCTTAAAAAGAATGATGCATGATTTTTTTTTTTTGAAAATTTTCCTTTTTTTTTTGATAAATCCCTTTTTTTTGAAATTCTTTTTATTTTTTTTGAATTATTTTTTTTAAAGTAAATGCACACATAAGCACATAATTCAAAATCCGAGGCAACGGGTCCAACAGTCAAAATTTTGACTTTTCCGAGGCGGCCAAAACAACACGAAAATGTGAAAAATCAACACACACCACAAATGATTTCAAATGCCGGGACGGAAGCTTGACCCTCAAAAGCTTTTCTTTTTTTTTTTGAAAATAATGATACCGGTACGTGGGATTGTTAAACCACAATTTATCCCCGACTCGTGTTAGGAGGCGATAACGGAAAGTTTAATGGTTTCCACCAATATACCAAATATCATATTTTTTTTAAAAAAAAAGCTTATTATGTCCCCAGCGGAGTCGCCACTGTAACGATTGTTGCCATTCGCGGAAAAATTCAATTTTTATTTTCTTTGAAAATCAAATAAAATCGGAAAACGGAGTCGCCACTCCATTTTTGTTTTAAGGGCCAAAACTTTGAAAAATGCCCTAAATGAGAGATTTGGGTTCGGAGGTCATGTTACACGCCGGGAAGAACGTTAGTGTTCACCCGGAATGCCTCGTAAGACGAGTCTTCCAAGCATTAAAAACCATTTGTGTGTGTGTGTGTGTGTGTGTGTGTGTGTGTGTGTGTGTTACTTTGGCCAAAGTAAATTGAAACTGAGAAAAGTAAAAATTGGGAATTCTTTATTAGACTTGGGACAAGTCCCATGATTTTTGGTATGATTTTTGGGTTGAGTTTTGGTACTCAAAAGATTTTTTGAAGTTAAAACTCATTTCTGCCAGAATGAAAAAGGCAGTGGATACTTGACTTTGAAATGGACTTAAGGGCTTCAAAACTCAAGAATCTGGGGAAACTCAGAGGATGAAAGTTGTTCCAGACACCTTAAATAAGATTTATGTGAAATAATTTTCCATTTTCGAGATGATTTGAGGGACCAAAACCTTCTGGAAATCTCAGATGTGAACTCTGGATTTCCAGAGACTGATGAACTGACCTTTAAAAGAAAAATTTTAAAAAGGGAGTTTTACTCACGCAAAAAATGAAATAAAAATATTTCTGGAAAGCTCTGAATGTTGGCTACAAAAAGTGTTTTGTAGTCAACACAAAATTTCAAATTTATCTGTGTCCAAAAAATTAGACCATGGACAGAGGTCTTAGAAAATTGCTACTGGACAGCAACTTTCTTAAGAAGAAAAACATGATTTTAAGGGGGGTTTTGCATCCATGCTTGTCCTCATTTCCCTAGGTTTTGATTAGTAGTCACTAGAAATTTTAGTGGTGATCTACTATATCAAACCATCCTTGGGGTACATTAGGACTTAAGCATTTCATTTGCTTGGGAAGGGGGGATTTTATCCTTGAAAATGAAGATTTGGTGTATGAAAATGGTTTTTAGGGTTTTGAAAATGCATTTGCAAGTAAGTAAGAACACTTTGAAGATAATTTTAATCCTTGTAGAAGATCAACCATGGAGATGAACTTCCATGGTGATCTTCTTGGATCTAGGGCAAGAAGATGAACAAACTACATTTTGGAGTTTGAAAATGCATGCATGGATGAGAGAGATTTAGGGTAAGGAGAGGGAGGTTATACCTATCTTCCTTGTGTTTGTGTATGAGGCTTGAATATGTGAGTGTTTGAATTTGAGAGTGAGTGGGATTTGAGAAAATAATTAAGAGAAAAAGGTGACAATTCTAGAGAATTCTCACTGTTTCTCCCTATTTTCGCCAAGGTGCAGTTGTGAAATGTGTTGTGTCTCTCTATTTCTGTGACTGAAGGCCTCAATTTATAGCCCTCTGAAATTGCCATAGTCATCCGCGCGGACATGAGTGGAAGCGTGCACTGTTCATTAAATGCAGCTCCAGGCTTTGGACACAAGGAATATTTCCAGAAAATTCAAACTGGTTGATGTTTTTCAGCATACCAGATTAGGATTTTTCCAATTTCTTTTCTTTTTGAGATTCTTTTCTTGGCTTATCTTTAAATAGCAATGCCTACTTTACCCTTACTTTGTTAGAAAAGTTAGGAATAGTTAGAAATGTTAGGTATGTTAAAACTTTCGTTAATTTTCTAACGAAAATGCTAACAACTCAAATTGGAGTACTTACACCCCCCCCCTTCTTTTCAAACACATGCACACAAGAAAGCACGCAAGCAAGCACGATAAACGGAATCTAGGGAGACTTGCTACGGCAAGGCACCTTGGGTGAACGACGATCCGTTCTTCCCAAGGGGTAACTTAACCTCCGAACCCATAAATCCTTTTTTTCAAAGTTTTGAGGAAATCAAAATGGAGTGGCGACTCCGTTTTTCAAATTAAACCGGATGTTTTCAAACTCGCGTGAATCCGATCTAAACCCTGCTAAATGCACCTTCGGAGTGACAAGGGGAAAAGTGCTTGGATATATGGTCACGGAGCGAGGTATCGAAGTCGACCCCCGAAAGATCAAAGCCATTATGGACATGAGGCCACCTCAAACCCAGACAGAAGTCAAATGCTTTATGGGCAAACTGCAATACATCAGCCGTTTCGTCAACCAGTTGACCACTATGTGCGAGCCCATCTTCAAGCTCATGAAGAAGGATGTAGATACAGAATGGACCGAAGAATGCCAGGATGCCTTTGACCAGATCAAGGCGTACTTAGTACATCCTCGGTACTATGCCCCCGCATAGACGAAACCTCTTGCTCTATCTCATCTCACTTGTCGATACGGCGGTTGGGGCTATGCTTGCTCGGGAGAAGAAAGACTCTCGGGTAGAGAATTTCCATTTACTTTGTCGGCGGAAGGCTGCGGGGAAGTGAACTCAATTACTCGGCATGTGAAAAGACTTGTGCGGGAGGCAGTGCAGGTAGTCGGCAAGCTGAAGCATTATATGCAAGCCCACCCTGTGAATTTGGTCTCAAAAATGGACCCCATCAAGTACATCTTCGATAAACCTTCCCTTTCGATGCGTCTAGCAAAGTAGTCCTTCTTCTTAGCAGAATACGACATCAACTACGTGACCAGAAAGGCCATCAAGGGTCAAGCATTGTCAGACCATCTGGCAAATTTTCCCAGTATTAGACACCCCATTCTGAACACATCGGATCATACTTATACCACTCTAAGTCTCGCTTTGAGTCAAGAAGTAGAAATCCACCATTTCGTCATGTTTCGTTAAAGTTTTGACTAACTACCGTTAGTTTGGGACTAAACTGCATACGAGATAACGAGGAAAGGACAAAACTGTCCACATGAGCAATATCTCGCCGCGAGATGGCGTGTCTCGAACGCCATCAAGATCCTTGATCTTGTCCCACACCTCCTTAGCCATTTTCGGACTCCCACGACAGTTCTTAATCGGCTTATACGACTGCAAAACAGAGGAAAAACAGAGAGGGCAACATTAGAAATCATTCCATGTCAAGAAATCAATGAAATAGAAGAAAATTTTTCATTGGGGCATTTCATCGAACACTTGGCGTGCGTACAAGAAAAGCTTGCCCAAGGATGTCAATCATAATCCGAATCAACCTCTCCTACAATCCATGATGTGTAGGAGGCTCATACGCACACAATGCAACAACAAACATCCAAAGAAATGCACAAAATCAACGCATGCAAGAGGAACCTAGTTCTAGGCATGAACAAGAACAAAAGCCATTGATGGAACTTTGAATTCAAGGGAAAGGGGATTCAAGATCAATGCAAGAATCAAGAGGTGAGGAAGAAACTCTTACCAAGCCCTCCCGGACAGCGGTAGAGATGTGGGCGTGCCTATCAAAGGTAAGATCATCGCGAGGATAATCTTTCCCTAGCAAATAGCTACCCAAAATCGGGTTCCTTTGTTCTTGAGCCATGGATTATGGAGGAAGGAGGGATTGAGAATGGATTGGGGGGAAGAATCTCCAAGCAAATCCGCGAAAAACCACAGAAAAGGCGACCTTGGCTCGAGCTAGGGAGGGAAATTTTGAAAAGGATATTTTCAAAATGAGCTAGAGCTGCTGTTTATATGCCTCGACAGTACATATCTCGCGCGGTATATCTTATCCCGCCGCGAGATAAACCTTCTGGAAAAGGACAAAATTGTCCTCGACAATAAGCGTCTACGCAACGTCAAAGTTCAAAATTTTGACACATTTACCCTTGGAAATGATAAACTAGCAAGGAAACGTGGAAAAACCGGTTCCGCAAGTCACGGAACGAGTCAAACGTGACATGCGCACAATCGCCCGGTACGGCACCAGTCGCCCGAGAACCGAGTGGTCCAAAGATCAACCCAATTCACATGATTCAGAGCCCAGAAAGGTGAATCATCAAAGAAAAAGCTCGGTCCAACGCCCAGACAGGTGGATCGTCATCAAAAAGCTCGGTCCAACGCCCAGACAGGTGGATCGTCATCAAAAAGCTCGGTCAGCGCCCGAGACGAGGTGGATCGTCATCAAAAGCTCGGTCCAACGCCCAAACAGGTGGACCGTCATCGAAAAGCTTCGGTCCAACGCCCAAACAGGTGGATCGTCATCGTAAAAGCTTCGGTCCAACGCCCAAACAGGTGGATCGTCATCGGAAAGCTCCGGTCCAACGCCCGGACGGGTGGATCGTCGAACCAAAAGCCCGATTCAATGCCCAAACGGGTGAATCGTCATCCCCAACGACAAAAGCCCGATTCGGAGCCCGGAACGGCGAATCGTCACAAAAACAACGGGACTCGAGAGGACCGGACGGGTAAGCCTTTGTTTTCTAACATATTTCCCGCAGGTTCGGAGCCACGACGGGCGAATCTTCGAGACAGAGACGGGTATATTCAGAATTGGGTCTTGATTTGATTCCTCGGTATGAATTTACCTTTTCAAAAATAAAATCTCCTCGATTTTCAAAAACGTTTTTCAAAATACCTAAAGCAACCTTTTCGTGTTTTGGAGTCGAACTACGTTATGGTACCGATTCTCCGATAGAGATACGTAGGCGGCCGTGCGGCACGACCATCCCGATGTTCGAATGATGTCTTTTCTATCGTCGACATGACTTCTTTCATAAGACTTGTCGCCGAGGGCTCTGTAGACACCCCATTACGAACACATCGGATCATACTTATACCACTCTAAGCCTCGCTTTGAGTCAAGAAGTAGAAATCCACCATTTCATCATGTTTCGTTAAAGTTTTGACTAACTACCGTTAGTTTGGGACTAAACTGCATACGAGATAACGAGGAAAGGACAAAACTATCCACAGGAGCAATATCTCGCCGCAAGATGGCGTGTCTCGCGCGAGATATCTCCCTCTGCCCAGTTGCGGAGACAGCAGGTTCCCTCGTCGATTTCAACCTCTTTTCGGGATAAAACTTTATCTCTCCGGCCAACCAATGGGAGAGGAGGTCTAGAACCATCTGATAGGGTTTTAACTCTCCACTTCTTCATATCCAACCTCTATAAATACTTGGTGACTTCCAAGGCTCAAGAGGTCGAAGGTCGAAGGTCCCGGACCGCGAATTTACACAACACACACACATTTTGTCGTTTTCTTTCCCTGAAAGAATCCTTCAAAATCACCCTAAAACTCACCTCATAGTTTGTTGTCAACCTTGTTGATAAACAAGCATCAATCTCCAAACCAAGGACCAAGGCGAAGCTCTGTCCGTGTGAAGGGTCGACTCTAAACTTGAGCCGAAACTCTGCCCAAATCACCTCACGCAAGGTAAATCCTAAACTTCCTTCTAATTGATTGTTAGAGTGGTATAAGTCCATAGAATCTAGGATCGGCCTAGAGCCTCTCCAAATCATGGAGACGGTCTCGAAGCAATCGATCCTACATTCCGTTTGACCTCGTCAAATGGACCTTTATTTGTAGTATTTGAATTCGTTTTATATTTCTTCTTTTGAAAAACCTCTCTTTTCTTTAGCAAGACCGATCTCCGGATTGGGTGAAATGGATGCCTTCTAAACCTACCCATTTCATAACCTAAGCCCCGAACCCAAATCTCTCAAATGGTTTTTCTATGTTTCCAATCAAATAATATAGGTGGTGACTCATAAAAATAAAAAGAACCAGAATTTCTTTCTCACAACGCTACACCAGTAATGAGGACCGTGGGCCTGAACCCCAATTCCCAGATGAAG
Organism: Adenophora triphylla var. japonica; assembly: GCA_022495995.1. NCBI lineage: Eukaryota > Viridiplantae > Streptophyta > Magnoliopsida > Asterales > Campanulaceae > Adenophora > Adenophora triphylla. The sequence continues at coordinate 109,237 of JAFEMH010003208.1, read as the reverse complement.
GGATCTTTATAGTTGAGCCTGAGAACCGATGGCAGCTATTCTTTGATGGAGCTGCTAACAAAAGAGGAAATGGCGTAGGGATGCTACTGGTCGATCCGAAAGATGAGCATACTCCCATAGCCCTCAAGCCGAACTTCCCTGCCACGAACAATGTTGCCGAGTACGAGGCCTGCATTGCTGGTTTAGAAGCTGCCCTAGAAAGGAATGTCAAGGAGCTCGAAGTTTATGGAGACTCAGCCCTGATCATTAACTAGGTCTCCAACAAATGGAAGACTGTGGACCCTAATCTTCAGCGATATCATGCCTATATGGAGGAGTTGACTGGACATTTCAGGGAAGTGACTTTCCACTACTTGCCAAGGGAAAAGAACAGATTCGCAGATGCCCTAGCTACTCTAGCCTCACTGGTAGAGATCCCTGAGGGAAAAGCCATAAAACCCTTCAGAGTGGGTAGAAGAGAAGCCCCGGCCTTCTGTTGTGAAGTATATTTGGGACCCGAGCCTATCAAGGAACCCTGGTACAATCAAATTTACCAGTTCCTCAAGGACGGAGAGTCATCTTTTCGAGACGAAGAAGCTAGACCAAAAGAAGGTGTCAAAGCCAAGAGCTTGCAAGCCCTGAAAAGGTTGGCCTCCCATTATGTCATTTTAGGAGGCAACCTCTACAAGAAACGGTACCAAGGACCACTCCTCTTGTGCGTCACTCAAGAAAAGGCCAGAGAGTTGATGACTGAAGTCCACAATGGTCCCTGCGGTCCTCATATGAATGCTAGAGCCCTGATGCAAGTGATCCTTAGAATGGGTTACTACTGGATTTCCATGGAGACAGACTGTGTTCAGCATGTCCGAGCGTGCGACAAATGCCAACGGTTTGCCAACCTCAACCATCTCCCGCCTCATGACCTGTACTGCATGACGACTCCTTGGTCGTTTGCAACTTGGGGTATTGACGTGATAGGGAAGATAGCCCCGGCAGGAAGCAACGGGCATGAATTTGTGTTAGTAGCTGTCGACTACTTCACCAAGTGGGTAGAGGCCAAGTCCTACAAGGTCCTCACTTCCAAGAAGGTGGCCCAGTTTATCAAGGAAAACATAATGTGTAGATATGGGGTGCCCAATGAGATCATTTTCGATAATGGGTCGCACTTTGAAGGAGACTGCGATAAGTTACTGTCAGAATTCAGAATCACTCGCCACAAGTCATCCCCATACAGACCTCAGACTAACGGAGCCGTGGAAGCTGCTAATAAGACGCTCGAACGGATCATCCGGAAAATGGCCACCCGTGGTCGTGGCCGGCCCAAAAGCCGCACCTAGCACTCTGGGGCTATAGGACGTCTGTCGAACGGCTACAGGAGAAACTCCTTTTGCCCTAACTTACGGGATGGAAGCAGTGTTACCGGTGGAGTTGGAAATCCCGTCATTAAGGGTCCTCCTGGAAAACAGTGTCAACGAAGTAGAATGGCTACGTAGCCGGCATGATGAGTTGGCCCTGCTCGATGAAAGAAGACTAAAGGCCATGGAACACACCCGAGCCTACCAGAGGCGAATGGCCAGAGCATTCGACAAAAAGGTCAAGGCCAGGGACATCAAGGAGGGTGACTTAGTGCTGAAAGTGAAGCCCCCTACCAGAGATAACCCCCTGGGAAAATGGGAACCCGTTTGGATCGGCCCGTATGTGGTGCAGAAGATACTATCGGGAGGAGCCATGAAACTTGCAGACCTGGACGGCAATCCCTTTGTCCACCCAGTCAACGGTGATAAGCTCCGAAGGTACTATGTCTAAAAAAAACAATAATAAATAAAAAAAATATATAAAAAAAGAAAAAATCTTAGTGCAAAAAGAGTAATACCCAGCTAGGTTGAAAACCCAAAAAGGGCGGTCTAGGCAAAAAACAGGGTTGCACATAAAAAAAAAAAAAAATCTTAGTGCAAAAAAGAGTAATGCCCAGCTAGGCTGAAAACCCAAGAAGGGCGGTCTAGGCAAAAAATAGGGTTGCACATAAACAAAAAGAAAAAAAAAGAAATTTCACCAGAATGAACTACGAAAACCTGAGCCCCTTAGTCTTTCTTGTAAAAGGGGAACGTAGGCAGCCATTTATGGTTCGGTCTAAACAATAAAAAGGGCGATTAAGTTTCCATGAAATGTGTCCTAAACAATAATAAAGGATATTCAAGTTTTAATAAAACGGGTCCTACTCAATAAGACATCTGAAATTTCCATGAAATTGTGTCTTGATTAATTTCTAAGATAATATCTCTTGTTCATTACAAGTTAAAAACTTCTTGATGAGTTCAAGCACGGTCTACTCTTGACTCTGCTAACCTGCTACAAAGATCTAAAATACAATAAAATGCCTAATAAAACTACTGTGTTTGCAAAAATGGCAATAAGGGAATCCTAAGAAAAGATCTGTCAGTCGTCATTCGCTGAGTCTTCTTTGGTCTTCTTCCCTTTACCTCGACCCCGTCGAGTTTTCTTTCTCTTCTTCTCTATGATGTCGGTCTCCCTCATTCCGATCTCCGGTATCCTCACTGGAGCCTCCATCAAACCTGTGTCAATAAGTGCCCTCTCAACTATGGCACGAGTCCGCACTTCCTCCCTCTGAGCCTCAGTCAAGGGAGCGACTTCAGAGAGCCTCTTATATCGAGCCTCCATATCTTTGATAAGGTCACCTGACTGGTTATGGTGACTCGCCTTAGCCTCAGTCTCCCTCATAGTCCTACTCGAGTCGCAGTCAGCCCCAATAAAGCCTGACGTCTCTCCCCCAAGATGACCTGAGTCGCTCCCATCTCCCTCTCGTACCAGTCCAAGTAGACAGTGGTCAAGATGGTACTCTTCCTGCTCCTAAAGATAGCCCTGGGTGGGAAAGCAGTGTATGTCCAAGCCCTCGAGAAGAATGAGAAGCTGGCTGGATCCCTCATAGCTAATGGCACCACCTCCATGGTACGGATGTCCTCCCAATCGCCCAACGGCTCCTGTAAGGCCCCGAACTGCCTGGATACCAAGCAGGGTATATAGAAGGATGACCAGCAGAACCCTGGAACCCTCACTATATAGGACTCCTGAAATATCCTCCTGGTCTGCAACCTCCAGTGAGGTACCCACCAGCGAATGTCTGAAGTGGATAGCCTAACCATCATCAGCTCCCTGCGTGACCGATAGCGAAGTAGTACCGTGAGGGAAGGGTGAAAAGAACCCCTAGCGGGGAGTGAAATAGAACATGAAACCGTAAGCTCCCAAGCAGTGGGAGGAGCTCGGCTCGACCGCGTGCTCGTTGAAGAATGAGCCGGCGACTCATAGGCGGTGGCTTGGTTAAGGGACCCCACCGCAGCCCGTAGCGAAAGCGAGTCTTCATAGGGCAATTGTCACCGCTTATGGACCCGAACCTCGGGTGATCTATCCAGCGACTGTGGATGAAGTTTGGATAAAACTAAGTGGAGGTCCGAACCGACTGATGTTGAAGAATCAGCGGATGAGTTGTGGTTAGGGTGAAATGCCACTCGAACCCAGCAGCTAGCCGGTTCTCCCCGAAATGCGTTGAGGCGCAGCAGTTGACTGGACATCTAGAGGTAAAGCACTGTTTCGGTGCGGGCCGCGTGAGAGGTACCAAATCGAGGCAAACTCTGAATACTAGATATGACCTCAAAATAACAGGGGTCAAGGTCGGCCAGTGAGACAATGGGGGATAAGCTTCATCGTCGAGAGGGAAACAGCCCGGACCACCAGCTAAGGCCCCTAAATGACAGCTCAGTGATAAAGGAGGTGGGGGTGCAGAGACGCCCTGCTGCCTAGGCAAACCTCTCCGAGAAATCACCCAAGGGCACTGAGTTGGCAAAGCCCCTGGCAAAGCCCCGAGCCTCTCCTGCAGCCATAAAGTCGCACTGACTCCCAGACCTCATGAAACGGTCTCCTCTAGCCATCCTATCGATGCCATGAAGGGTCTCACCCAAAACCAGTGGGACAATGTCCTTCCCAGCCCTGTAATCTCTGACCATGTCCAAGAGACCGCCATGACAGATCCCCACGGACTCAGCAGTGAACAGAGCCGAGAATACGCAGAGGATAAAGGCATCCATAGCCACCGTGGTCGTAGCCATAGCCGGAGACCCAAACCTGCCCGGGATATCAGAAAGGTCAATCTTGTCCGGAGCAATCATCATCCTCTCAGCCTCTCCCAGAGAAATCTGCAGAAAAGATGCCAACTTTGCCGCCACTGGCACGTCTTCGATTGACGGAATCGATATAGCCTTAATTTCGGGACCCCCCAATCAAGGCTCGGAAGTCTTCATGCGTCGGGACAATCTCATTGTAAGAAAAGCAGTAAACGTGTCTCCGGACGTCCCAGAACCTTGCTGCTGCTCTCAAAAGGTCCCAATCGGGCGGGAGATCCTTCAAATGCCATAAAGACTTGATCTTGAATGAAGAATCAAACAACCCCTTGTGAGATTGAAATTTGTATCTCACCCAAGACTGAAGATCGGACAGAAAGCGATCCCTTTCCCCCCTTTGCAATCTAGCGGGCTTCTCCATTGAAAAATGATCAAAGGTGGTGTCTTTAGGTCCAATATGTGCTCTGGGAACAGTTGGGACAAGTCTAGAGTGAAAATGAAATGAAATGGCCAAGCCTTGGTTGTATTCTAAAAATAACCAGTCCAGACAGAACTGTGAGCCGCACGGCTTCATTTGCCTGATGTGGAAAGCAAATCTGCAGCAACCAAGTTGCTGCCCAAAGGGAGTTTTTCACCCCACTTTTTCAACCAAAACCTGTACAAAAGCATGTCCAAAGACCATCCAAGCAGTTATATATCATTATATATCATTTTGGCCCAATTTCAGCCCCGATTCCAAGCAAAAAACTGCCCCGAGGCTCAAGCAATATGCAAATTAATAAAGCATAAAATAGAAAAGTAAATAAAACATTAGTACATTGTTTTCGCCCCATCGGCGCCCAAATAAAGCAAAAAATAAACAAAATGTGCATAAAACTTGTTCATTGTTTGTTTCTCTTCCTAAATCAACTCTAGAGACCTCCTAGGACTCCGATCCTACCTCATCGCTACTCAGCTCATAGACACTCGCCTCCCTCATCAAGTCCTCCGTGTCACTCACATCAGATAGATGGACATTCTCGTGCTCGTACTCGGCATTTGCTCCCGGGATGCCAGCATTGGGTCCTTGCCCCTGAGGAATGGCACTAGAGGAGTACTCTGAGGCTGAAGAGGTGGATGTCGTGCTCCCGATGTGCCTTCTTTTGTGCACGGGCTCCTGCACGTTTGCTGCCGCCTTTGAAGCGCAAGCCAGCTTCCTCAGAAGGGACCGGCACACGTCCTTCCAGCCCCTATTCTCGCCCTCGACTGCCGTCATAAGTCCGAGCTGGAACTTGAGAAAAAAGAGAAGAAAATATCAGAAAAATCTCGGAAAAGCAAAAAAATTTGAAAAGGGAAAAGACCCTAAAGTGTACTCAGTCTTTGTCCGTGACGGCAGAGTATACTGAGGCTCCCTCGTATCGGGGACAGGTATCCTCAACCTCCTTGGTACTCCGTGGACCACATAAGAAAGATGAGCAGGAGGGATTGGCGGATCAGAAGGCTCGGCCTCCCCATACCCCTGAGTGACAGCCAGCTTCACTAGCTTCTGTGGCGTCCTCGACTTGCTCCACAAACACAGCAAATAGGGTATCCAGATCAAAATACTCCTCAGCGGCCACGCCTGCTTGATATCTCGCTATATCGTCCGCCGACCAATCCCTGGGCTGCAGCATCCGTGCTGGAGGATCATGAGGGGTAATGGCATCCAGTGGAGGGATATGGCCATCTTTGTCTAGAAAATCGATCCCCGGATAGATGACATCACATGTCGGCCGGTCAACCATCGCCTCTGCCTCGTCGCCTCCACGGCCTCTCCTAGCAGAATCCCCGGGTACCTCCCCCAAGGGTAGAAGTCCACTCCATCGTGCCCGTCCCTGTTGATAACTGGCCTAACCATCTTGTAATCAAAGGTGATCCGGGTCTTCCCGGTGAACTTATCTCTCGCATCTCCCCTCCAGTGGACCATAGCGGGAAAGATGGTAGCATCGCTCTGTTGGTTCCACGGAAAGAACCTGATCACCTCACAAAACCAGACCTGCATGTTCAAAACATGAAAAGGGTCATTTCCTTTCATGAAAGTCTCAAAGACAGAAAGTAAAAAGAGAGAAAAGAAAGTGAGACTACCTCAAGAGCAAAAGAGAAGCAGTCCATGGAGGCCTTTTTATTCCTGGCCGTACATATCCAGGGATAAGTATAGCTCCGCCAACCCGGCCTCACCCTAAGAGACCGTCCCAATCCCATCAACATCCTCCAGAGAGTCGAGGAGGCAAGTCATAGCCAGAGTCCCAAAATTGGCAAATATGGTGACTGACAGCATCAACCACACAAAGGCTCTAGCAAGCTGGTGGGCAGTCACCTCATTAGCAGTAAACTCCTGCATGCGGTTCAGATCGCCACCTCGATGTTCCTCGTCTCCATTCCGAGCCCCTTGGGAATAAGCGAAACCCGACCAAAGCCCCGAACTCCTCTGCCGTAATATGGTTCCTCCAGGTCACGGGGCCTCCCGATGAACTCTGCAAGCCTGGTGATAGCAAAGAAATCTGCAGTGTCACCGTCGGCTCCCCGCCTAAGATGAAAGTTGTGGGTGGTGTCCCACTGAACTCCGAGAGGGCCCTGGACCAAGCCCTTGCTCTTGGAGGTAATGTGAATACCTCGCCGTAGATAGCCTCAATGAACGGATCAAGGCGGTAGCCCTCACTAGCCGCAGGGTTCGCCCCATCCTTCTCAAAATCGGGCATCCTCTCGCCACGGCCTCACTGCAATCTCGGAAGGCCCCCTAGACTTGTTCTCCCGTAGACAAGCACAAAAAGAAACGTATCAGTCCTTCACCTCATTTCAAAAGCATGCATATATTCAGAAGTGCACATGTTTTCAAAAGAAAAGCATCCAATAAAATCTTTCTAGCATCCTTTGCATGAAAAACGTGTCTTTCATCACTTGAAACATATCGTGTCAAGCATATTGCTATCCTAAGCACAAAATCACAGTTTCCAAAATTATTTGCACATAAGCATTAATTTTTTCTCAAAAATGGCATGCATGAATCCTTTTCATCATCCAAAATCCCGTTTTAGCATCCCTGATCAAAATTTGACCTAGTTCTAGCACATGCAAGGACTCCGTCACATCTTAGACATTTATTTTCCCAATTATTTTCAAAAGTGGGTCATTCTCATTATTTTTGTCAAATAAATTGCACATGCATGTTCTTTCATCTTCTTAGCCTCATAGGTTAATCATTAATATTTCAAAATCATCATGAAAAATCCTAGGAAAATTCGAGAAATTCCTAAAACTCGAGTCAAGCCCTAGAACCAATCTAAAATCAATCAAAATCGACGAAATTGAGCAAATTAAGAATGCTTACCCCAACCGATTGAGGATTCGTGGATTTGGGCTCCCTCCTACCCGGGTAGAGCTCCGATGGAGGCATGAGGAAGTCATACTTCCTCTCCGTACGAACGAGTTCTTTCCTCCTCCTCCGAGCGGCCTCGGAGATGTTCCTTCTAGCTTGCCTTGGCATTGGATTCCCCTCCGGATCCATTCTAAATCAGTAGAGGCAAAGGAATAGAAAGATTTTCGAATTTTCTTCCTCTCTTCTCTCTCTCTTTCTCGACTGATGGGCGGCAATAATGCCCAGTCCCCGTTCAAATTCTATTTTAAATAATCTGGAAAAATCATGCTTCTGGCCGTACGGCCTCTTTTGCCTCCCTCTCATGTCGGGCGGCTTCTTTCGCTCTGAGCAGAAATTACCTTTTTGGCCCTGGACTTTTCACTTGGACATATAATTCCTGTTATCCTTTAACTAGGATAATATCCTTTTCAGAAGATATCCCTTATCTCCTTATGCAAATAGACTTTCTTTCCCAGTCGCCTCCGTTATAACTGGAATGACGCTAGGTGACAACCTCCGAATTGTCAGAACTCTAAACTTTAGCTACCTCTATCACAGATTGAAAAGTACGCTCAAGTTCTTCAAACTTAAGCTACCTCTATCACGAATAGAGAAGTATGCTCAAGTTCTCCAAACTTAATCTACCTCTATCATGAATAGAGAAGTACGCTCAAGTTCTCTAAACTTTAGCTACCTCTATCACAGATTGAGAAGTACGCTCAAGTTCTCCAAACTTTAGCTACCTCTATCCACTCGATAGTGACGTAAGCTCTAGTGTCCAATCAGGTGACAACCTCCATTAATTGTCAAAACTTGAAGGATCCTAGACATCGTTCCTAACCTATCTAGTGATGCTTGAACTACGATCAAGGCTTGATTCCTCCAGGATACGTAGGTAGCCTTTCATAAAAGGTCCAGCCATCCGACCGCAGTGGTCACCCCTTTTTCCATCATCGCTCCTCAGTGGTGAGGTAGCCTTTCATAAAAGGTCCAGCCATTCGACCGCAGTGGTCACCCTTTTCCTTCATCGCTCCTCAGTGATGAAGTAGTCCCTCATAATGGTCCAGATATCCGACCACATCGGTCACCTCTAGCATATCCCCAGTAGGATCAATCGACTGACCTCCTAGGTCACTTTATCTTCTATTTCCCCGGCAAGAAACCAGTTTTCTCTCCGCCATTCCCATGCGGATCTTTTCCGAACTACGATCTGGCTTGATTCCTTCGAGATACGTAGGTAGCCTTCCAGAGGTTCAGCCACTTGACCACCTTAGTCACCCAATCCGTCTCGGCATTCGCCAGATCGGATCCTTTTCTATCGACAACCCCACTTACCCTGCAAGTGACGTTGCCGAGGGGCTTCTGTAAGTACCCAAATCTGGCTCATGCCTTCCGGTAAAGTTTCCCGGTAATTCCTCGGACTTTCCTAGACTTCCGAAACAATTCCGGAACTGTTCCAAACCTCCCAAGGGCTGAAGGGATTGCTCTAAATTAAAAGGGCACGTTTTAAATGTATTTGGCATCCTTCTAGAATCGCCACCTTGCATGATTCTAGAAACATGCTGAGTCACACAGGATAATGCCGCATGGCTGCATTAGCCAAGAACCCCTAGCCGAACGGCTTCATTAGCCTTATCCAGACTGCCTATAAATAGAGCCCTCCTCTACCCATTTTACATACGAAAAACACACACAATATACCATACTCAGCTCCAAAACTCTCCCAAAACACTGTTGCAAGATCAAGGGGTTGAAGAAAGCCAAGAAGCCACCTCCCTCCTCCTTGAAGCCTCCAAAGTTGGTCCTTCCACCAAGCAAGACCCAAAGAAGAAGAGGTCACCACCATTGGTAACCTCTCACTCCCTTACCTTGCATTATACTTGCTCTATGTGATTTAATTGCTCATTGCATTCATATATTGTCATTATCTTGCTTGGGACTTGGCATTTATCATTAAAGATCCTATCTTTATCATATCCCCCTCTCCCTTTTGCATCCTTTGCATGAAATAAGCACCATTTGCTATTAAAAATGTAATCTTTATATTCAAAGGTGCATCCTTTGCACCCAAAAATTCCTTTTTTACATAGAGATATCATCTTTATGCATCCTTTGCTCATAAAAATGCAATCTTTATATTCAAAATGCATCCTTTTCATATAAAAAAAAATCATATCTTACATCCTTTGCATCTAAAACCCATCTTCATGCATCCTTTGCATCAAAGATCATCTTTTTATCATCAAATTAGCATCCTTTGCACATTAAATACTATTTTCCACCATAAAAATGCATCCTTTGCATAAAAATTATGTCTTTATATAAAAATGCATCCTTTGCAAATCAAATGCATCCTTTGCAACCCAAAAATGTCATATTTTCACTAAAAATGTCATTTTTACATGCATTCCCCCATGTTCCCATTAGCAACCTTCGGAACAGACCGGTGTAAAGATCCTATCTTTACATCGTTTTTTCCATTAAAGGTGCCACAATCTCTTTAGAAAGGGATAAACCTTGAACCTATATCTCCGATTATCACTTAAGACGAGCATGAAGCATTTATATAAGCTCAATCGTCTTAAGGTGTAGGATTGATGGGCTAAGGTCACTCCTTTCCTAAAGAACCTCATTTTGGACTATAAAAGAGAGTCTTTCTCTCGATCACGCAAGTCCCAAGGTTAAAAAAGCGATGATCACAAGTCCAAGATGAGGACGGGATCAAAATCCCGAATACACAAAAATCCAAGGAATCCCGAGCGACAACCAATAAATGGTTTGTACGTCCGGAAGACAACTTGGGACATTCCCCCCCCCCTTCTTTTCAAACACATGCACACAAGAAAGCACGCAAGCAAGCACGATAAACGGAATCTAGGGAGACTTGCTACGGCAAGGCACCTTGGGTGAACGACGATTCGTTCTTCCCAAGGGGTAACTTAACCTCCGAACCCATAAATCCTTTTTTTCAAAGTTTTGAGGAAATCAAAATGGCGTGGCGACTCCGTTTTTCAAATTAAACCGGATGTTTTCAAACTCGCGTGAATCCGATCTAAAAAACAAAAATTTAGATATTTGGGCATACATTCACACTGCCACGAACAATGCCGCAGAGTATGAAGCTTGCATTGCTGGTTTAGAGGCTGCCTTAGAAAGGAATGTCAAGAAGCTCGAGGTCTATGAAGACTCAGCCCTGATCATCAACCAGGTCTCCAACGAGTGGAAGACTGTGAATCCTAACCTTCAGAGGTATCATGCCTACATGGAAGAGTTGACTGAGCAGTTCAGAGAAGTAACCTTCCATTACCTGCCAAGGGACAAGAACAGATTTACAGATGCGTTAGCTACTCTAGCCTCATTGGTAGATATCCCCGAGGGAAAAGCGATAAAGCCATTCAGAGTGGGTAGAAGAGAGGCCCCGGCTTTCTATTGTGAAATAGACTTGGGACCTGAGCCTGTCAAAGAACCCTGGTACAGTCAGATTTACCAGTTCCTCAAAGATGGGGAATCAGCTTTCAGAGATGAAGAAGGTAGACCAAAGGAAGGCATCAAAGCCAAGAGCTTGCAAGCCCTGAAACGGTTGGCCTCTCACTATGTCATCCTAGGGGGCGATCTGTATAAGAAATGGTACCAGGGACCACTCCTCCTATGTGTCACCCAAGAAAGCGCCAGAGAGTTAATGACCGAAGTCTACAATGGTCCCTGCGGTCCTCATATGAATGCCAGAGCATTGATGCAAGTGATCCTCAGAATGGGCTACTACCGGATTTCCATGGAAATGACTATGTCCAAGATGTCCGAGCGTGCGACAAATTCCAGCGGTTTACCAACCTCAATCATATTCCGCCTCATGACCTGTACTGCATGATAACTCCTTGGCCGTTTGCAACTTGGGGTATTGACGTGATAGGGAAGATAGCCCCGTGAAATTACCCGGATCTGAGATGCAGCGCGATCGCGCCCCGGCATCTGGCATTTTGATGGTTCGCATTTTCCGTCTGTGTTGCGTCGCATTGGAAGTGTCTCGCTGTGTTTTGCTTGTAGAGTCGCCACGCCGTTTTGATTAAGCCCAAAACATTGAAAAAAGGCATCAGTTTAAAAATAAATTGTTTTTTTGTGTGATGAGATTTTTGAGTTCGGAGGTCAGGTTACTCCTCGGGAAGAGAATATTATAATATTAGAGCTCACCCGAGTCGCCTCGTAAAAACGTGTCTTTCGACACCCCTTCTTTCTTTAAATGTTGTGTGTGTGTGCTTTTAAAAATGTATGCTATGTCGGATGTCTACATTGTACACTGCTTATTGAAATGTATTGAAATAGTGTAAGAAGGAAGCCTTACCAATATTGGTCCGTGTCTGTCTTCCGTACGGACCTTCTATGCTTTTCCAATTTCTGCATAATTCCCAAAAAGTTCTTTTGTGTTTTTTTGTCCCAAAAAGCCCCCCCCCCCTTTTTGGTTGGTGGTTTTTTGGGCCTTTGAGGGTTTTTGAAGGGTTTTGAGGGTTTCGAGTGTTCGAGACTGCATTTGAGTGAGTCTGCGGTGTTTCCCGGGTGCTCAGAAGAGGGTGATCCAGATTGGGGTACTTACAGAAGCCCCTCGACGACGTCACTTATGGAGGAAGTGGGGTCGTTGATAAGATAAGGGTCCTAATTTGGATCGCATGATGACGTGGTGGTGTCCTGAGGTGTGACCGTTTAGGTCAGTTGGCTGGACCCTGTGATAGAATTCCTACGTATCCCTGGCGGGAATCATGCCTGATCGTAATTCGGGTGTGTGGGAAAGTGGACGTGTCAGTGTCCTGTAGGTGACCATTTAGGTCGGTTGTGAGGACGTGGTGGCATCCTGGGTGACCGTATAGGTCGGTTGTGAGGATATGGTAGCGTCCTGGGTGACCGTATAGGTCGGTTGTGAGGACGTGGTGGCATCCTGGGTGACCGTATAGGTCAGTTGTGAGAACATGGTGGCGCCCTGGGTGACCGTATAGGTCGGTTGTGAGGACGTGGTGGCGCCCTGGGTGACCGTATAGGTCGGTTGGCTGGACCCTGTGATAGGATTCCTACGTATCCCTAGTGGGAATCAAGCCTGATCGTAGTTCGTCGTCGTGAAGTTATGAGTGTATGCGGGCGTGGTGGTGCCCTGAAGTGATGTGACCGCTGAGGTCGACTGTGAGGACGTGGTGGCGTCCTGAAATGGAAATTTTACGGTTTTTCGAACCGGGTAATTTAAAGCCTTCCGGGCTAGAGATAATGATTTGGGAGGTTTATACAGTCTTCCAGATCGAGTGGTTTAAAGCTTTCCGGGCTGTGGATAGTGATGTGGGAGGTTTATATGGTCTTTCGGACCAAGGGGTTTAAAGCCTTTCGGGCTGGGGATAGTGATTTGGCTGATTTATGTGGTCTCCCGAACCGAGTGATTTAAAGCCTTTCGGGCTGCAGATAGTGATGAGGGCATGTTATGCCCTGTGACTTGTGGTTGTGTCGTGCGTGAGGATGTGTTGTGTCCTCTGACTGTGGGTTTTGGTTCAGGAGTATGAACCTGGCGCTTGAGACTTAGTTCAGGAGTATGAACTTAAGTTGAGGCTTGGTTCAGGAGTATGAACCTGGCGCTTGAGACTTAGTTCAGGAGTATGAACTTAAGTTGAGGCTTGGTTCAGGAGTATGAACCTGGCGCTTGAGACTTAGTTCAGGAGTATGAACTTAAGTTGAGGCTTGGTTCAGGAGTATGAACCTGGCGCTTGAGACTTAGTTCAGGAGTATGAACTTAAGTTGAGGCTTGGTTCAGGAGTATGAACCTGATGCTTGAGACTTAGTTCAGGAGTATGAACTTAAGTTGAGGCTTGGTTCAGGAGTATGAACACAGGCGCTTGAGACTTAGTTCGGGAGTATGAACTTAAGTTGAGGCTTGGTTCGGGAGTATGAACACAGCGCTTGAGACTTAGTTCGGGAGTATGAACTTAAGTTGAGGCTTGGTTCAGGAGTATGAACACGGGCGCTGAGACTTAGTTCAGGAGTATGAACTTAAGTTGAGGCTTGGTTCAGGAGTATGAACCTGGCGCTTGAGACTTAGTTCAGGAGTATAAACTTAAGTTGAGGCTTGGTTCAGGAGTATGAACCTGGCGCTTGAGACTTAGTTCAGGAGTATGAACTTAAGTTCAGGCTTGGTTCAGGAGTATGAACCTGGCGCTTGAGACTTAGTTCAGGAGTATGAACTTAAGTTGAGGCTTGGTTCAGGAGTACGAACCTGGCGAGGCCTTTTGTGAGGCATGATTGCCTTGTGCTTTGGTTGTGAGAGGCGTGATTGCCTCGTGTGAGAGGCGTGATTGCCTCATGTTTTGATTGTGAGAGGCGTGATTGCCTCGTGTGAGAGGCGTGATTGCCTCGTGTTTTGATTGTGAGAGGCGTGATTGCCTCGTGTGAGAGGCGTGATTGCCTCGTGTTTTGTCCGCTGGGGGCAAGGTTGGACTTATGATGACTGCCGTTGTTCGTCAGCTAGGGACGCATAGTCTTGTAGGGGCTTTGTCCGCTAAGAAGGTGATTTCGGGCTTACTTTGATGGCCGGTGTTTGTTTCACCATTTTGTGTTTTGGGGGCGTTTGGGCCTTGGGACTCGTGTTTGGAGGCGTTTGCGCCTTTTGTGTTTGTTTTACCGTTTAGTGGGTGCGGTTCGGGCTTACGATGACGGCCGGTTGAAATGTTTTGCCATATAGTGGGCGAAATCCGGACTTACGATGACGGCCGGGGTTTGTTTTACCGTTTAGTGGGCAAAATCTGGACTTACGATGACGGCCGGTGTTTGTTTTGTTGGGTTAAGGACCAAACTGCATTGAATCTGCTGAATTAGGCCTTTGGACAGCCAGGGGCAAAGATTATAAGGGCAAAGGATTAATTTGGCCAAATAATGCAAAGAGGTCCGTACGGACCTTTTATGTTTGCAAAGAGGTCCGTACGGACCTTCGTGCAATTTTGAATTCCCAGAATTTGATCAGCTTCAGCAACAGGGCTCACACCCATTTTTCTTCTTCCAGTTCGTGAACAACCGAGAGAGAGGGAGAGAAAACCTTGATTTTGATCCAAATTCCCCAAGTAAATCTTCCGCATTTCGCTTGAATTGCTTGTCATGGAGGAAAGAGCAAGGAGAGGTCGTCGTCAACGGGGTCAAGAGGCCATTGAGCAAAGGGCGGACCTTCAAAGGAATTGCACTTCCTTTGTGCCTTCGTCGAGGAATCCGGATGTGTTGTATCCGGATCCGAAGGTGCACAATATGCGGGATAGGGCCGTCGGAGAGGTAAGAAATCAATTTCGTCTTGATTCTTTGCTCAAATTATTGTATGCTAGAACTAGGTTTTAATTCTTCGCATATTTGGGGCTTTTTGTTATTGCCATGTTTTTTTGTGAAATTCGTGATGAATTGTTGAAATTGGGCAAGTGAGAATTGTGGGTATGTGATTTTTGTGCAAAAATGTGGAGATTAGATCTTATTTGTAAAAATAAAGTGCCTCTCTTTGAAATGTATGCTTTGGTGTTTTGTACCTTATGCTATTTCTTGTATGTACATTGTGAAAAATTGTCGTGGTAGGGACGGACTTTGTAAAAAGAGTGTGACATGTGCCGTGTTTTGTGACGGGTTTTGTCTTGAAAGTGATTGCCGTGGGGACGGACCTTTTTGAAAATGTGTCATGTAGTGTGTGCCGTGTTTTTGGGACGTACTTTGTGGGGAGTTTATGTGCAATGTGCGCCGTGTTTTGTGACGGGTTTTTTTTTTGAAAATGTGTCGTGTAGGGCTTAATCCCTCTGTTGAGAAAATTTGTACTGTGTGTGCCGTGTTTTGTGACTGACCGCATGGGGAAAATTATGTGACATGTGTACCGTGTTTTGTGACGGGTTACATGTGGAAAATTATGTGCAATGTGTGCCGTGTTTTGTGATGGGTTATTTTTGTTTTGCCGTGTTGGGAAGGACTTTTTATGCTTTGCCGTGTTGGGACGGACTTTTTATGCTTTCGTTTCCTTTTGGTATTTGGCATTAAGTACTTTGGCTGACGTACCTTTGCTGTGTTTACCTGCAGGATGAGGGGCCTTTGTCTGGAAAGGCCAAGAAGATGAAGTCTCGGTGGTCGCCGAGGCGGTAGTTGAGCTCAGGGCAAAGATTTGCCGATATCTCTAGGGAGGGCAGGCTGAGCCCTAATAGGCTAGTCTTCGCTTCTGGTTTGGGCGCGTTCGTGGAGAACCTGGCCGGGATTGCGGAGACGAGGAAGAACAAGAGTATCTTCCTGGCCTTGTCCGAGTATTGGTGGGACATCACGTACACCTTCCATTTGAGCTGGGGAGAGGTGACGGTGACTCCTACCGACTTTGCAGCTATTACCGGGCTTTCCTTCAAAGGAGGTCCAGTGAGATGGAGGGACAGGATGTCCGATGGGGCGGTGGCTTAGCTATTGGGCTTCGCGCCTTTTCCTCGCAGGGGCCTGGGCATATTATATGGCGATGTCGAGGCACAGATTACGGCCAACATCGAGGCCTATCGCCGGGGTACCGGCTTGGTGACGGCTGAGCAGCTGGGGCGCTCTTTCTTGTGGTTTGCTCTCTCCGAGACTTTGTTCTCGAATCACGCTACCTCGGCTCCTTTTCCTCTGCTGGAGAGCTTGGTGGATTTGGAGAGGGTTGGTGAGATAGCTTGGGGCGAGGCGGGCCTGGCCGAGCTCTACTTTTCCTTGGACGGGTTTAGCCGAGGCGTGGCCAGTTCTTTGGGATGCTTCGATTTTGCTTTGGAGGTATGAGTTTATTGTTGTTTTGTGATTTAGCAGTTTGTCATTTCTCCGTTTTCTTTTGCACTGAGCCTTTTCTGCTTTTGTTGCAGGTGTGGTTTTATGAGATCTTTCGGTGCTTTCCGTGGGATCAAGATGTTGAGGTCATGGAGGCCTATCCTGCTATGCTAGGTTGGGCCCGTCAGTTGAGAAGGAGGAGGACGAACAGGGGGAAGCTCACCATCGCCTATCGGGATGTCCAGGAGTACCTGGAGAAGGATAGCTCGGCGGAGTTTGAGCTGTATCCTTGGGCTCGGTATGGAGGCGACGAGCTTGAGGGTGGTCCCGTGGTGACGGCGTAGAGGAAGATGCTGCAGGGCCTGACTTGTGATGTTATGTACTTGGGGGAGAGGGTCTTCTGGCAGCATGGCCCGGGTGTGCCCCCTATGGCTCCGAGGGATCCGCCCTTTGGGATGATGCATCCCCGTGACATGGATGTGATAGAGTACGACAGGTACTTGGGTGGCGTGAGTGCCGAGGAGTTCATTTTGTTTGGCGAGGAGTATGGGGCCTTCGTCAGGAGGAAGCTGAGGACGCCACAGGTGTTGGCGAGAGAGAGGCGGGATGGCCCACCACGTCCTCCAGATGTTTCGGTGCCGGGGCCGGACTTTACATATGTACGAGGCGACTCGTCGAGGCGGAGGGTGTCTGCACCCGTGCCCGAGCAGTTCCCCGCCGCCTATCGGGTTGACCTGTGATGCGCTGAGTGTGCTTACTCTTTTCCATTTTGGCATCTTTTCGTATTTTTCTTTGGCCGAGTATGACCGTATCTTCTACAGCTCATTGTTTGCTTCGTGTGTCTCGGGAGATCCTGTGACGCGTTGACCCGCCGTTACGTGGCGTTGAGGTCTTTTGTGAAGAAGATGGCGGGGAAGCTGTCTTGCCAGTCTTCGCGACGTGTGCCGGCGTACGAGCCGATGCCTTTGAGGCATTCCGTGGATGTTCCCCCATCGAGAGCTGAGTCAGGACCTCAGCAGGAGGGACTCGTTCGGGGGCAGCATAGCATGGATGCAGGGACGTCTTCGGGGGTCCGTCGGCAGCCGATTTTTCACCAGTTCTTGTCGGTGCAGGGGTCTCAGGGAGAGGGTTCGTCGGAGCCTTCCTTCTTTGATCCATTTACCGGGCTCGATCCTGCGGATTACTTCGAGTACTTGCCTCAGGAGGGGGTCCAGTATTCGGATGACGAGGGCATGACCGGCGAGTTTACCGATATGCCTGACTTCACGTTTGATGAGGTCGATGATGAGGAGTCGGAGTAGGGCTCATTTGCTTTCCCTCTTTCCATTAATTTTTTTAGCAACAGACATTTTGGGTACCTGTAATAAAACACTTGTATTTGCACAGGAAAGTATTTTATTTTAAGATGTAATGTCGTATTTTGTGATTCCCGGGGTTTGCCCTAGGAATTGTTGCTAGTTTATTATTTGTACATGCCACGTGAGCTGGGAGTGAGTTTGTGGGTAGTGTATGCTTGCCGGGAATGGCTTTGGCCAGAATTTGGGCAGTTTGGAGCAAGGTCCTGCTGGGAACAGTGGCTATTGTACTGTTCACTGAAAATGTGGGACCATGTTGCAAGAAGGTCCGTACGGACCACTTAGGCATGCAAAAAGGTCCGTACGGATCTTCTTTGCTTTTAGGGAGAGGATAAGTGTTTTCAGGATGTCTGAATTTCCCCCACTTCCCATTTGCAGTCATTTCGAGCTTTCTTCCCCATTTTCTCTAGGAACCTCCATTTTTGCCATGGATTCTTCGTATATTCCACGAGTTTTATCGAGGCTTTCGAGGAGAGGAAAGCATACTTCCTTGAGCAGCTGAAAATGTGGATGCGGCACCGTATGAGGCATCAGAGGCGGGCTTTCGAGGTGAGGTTTCGACTCTACATGGTTTGGTCTTTTAAGGAGTTGGTTCCTGATTGGGAATTGTTACGGGCTGCCGCAAGGTTCTGAGACGTTAGGAGGCATGTGTATAGCTTCTCCTACAATGAAGTGACGCCCACTTTCGAGGATTTTTGAGCTTTGATGGGAGGACCAGTGGTGGAGGCCATCTCGCTTCCTTTGATTGGCGGTGCTGCCGTGAGCGTGAAGCTTGCATGCTTTCTTCAGGCTTCGTTGGAAGAAGTGCAGGGTATGACCTTTGATTCGGGTCACATTGACATTTCGCCGCTGTAAGGCCGCGAGCGGTTTATGAGCGATGACGAGAGTGACGTCTCGTGGATGCATTTGCTCTCATGCGTGTTAGCGACGCTTTTCATGGTCGCCTCCCCTGGTTTGCGATGCCGCTGGCTGGATGTGGTCGGGGCACTGCAGAGCCGGAGAAGATATTGTGCCATTGGTGATGGGGGAGACCCTTCACGGCATTGATCGTCTGGCGACTGGAGATAGGTTCATGAGAGGGGGAAGCCCCGCTTTGCTCACTTTGTGGTTGCGAGAGAGACTCCAGGCTATGCCCGAGGCTCCGACGTTGTTTAGCCCGTGGACATTTGCTCAGCGTCCTCTTGTATTGGATATGGATCAGTCCACCTGGGAGAGATGGATGGCACAACTTGGTACGCATCAGATCCACTGGTGGGTTCCGCATTGGGGATTCGAGACTAGGAGGGCCTTTTAGGAAGGGTCCTCTGTTGCCAGAGTTCCAGGTTTGTCTTGGTCCTCCTTCTACATTCCGTCACTTGTTTCCCAGCAGTTCGGGATGAGGCAGGTTCCTTTGTTAAGCTGGGATGACCTTGCCACTGCGGAGGTGGCTCCTCTTTGTATGGCAGCTCCAGGTGCTCTCTTGTACTTTCTGAGGGTATGGAAGTATTCCACTTTCCCTCCTGTGGTGCTCCTTCGACATCGGGAGAGCGTTGTATTGACTACCGTGTACCTGGATTGGTACGAGTAGTGTGTTGGGCAGTCCCAAGTGATTTTGGGGAGCAGGCGTGAAGCGATTCTGGGGCCCGATTGCCGTCGCACCTATTACCTTAGGAGTGCCGAAGCCTAGTCTGACCTCAGGATGTTACGGGAGACACTTTGTTTGACTACGAGACCAGATTTGACCGAGTGACGGAGAGAGGTCCTCTTTTGCAGACTCGCAGGGAGGAGATCTGAGCCGAAGCACGGGCGAATGAAACCCTGCGAGCTACTGGATTGTATGACTCTACGGGGAGGATCCCTAATCTCGGATTGAGAGAGACAGAGATGGCTCGCGTGGAGCGAAAGAAGACTCGTCGGGGACGAGGGAAGAAAGGGAAGAATGGCGAGGGGACAAGCGCAGATGGCGCGGAATGACCTCCTAGGTATCCATTCATTGCATTGCAAACACATTATTTGTTAAATGTATTAAGATGTCTTTTAGCATGTTGTGAACTTGAGAGTAGACCGTGCTTGAACTCATCAAGAAATGTTGTAATCGTTAGTGATTTTTGATTTAATTTTAAAGCTTTGTCGAGACGCAAGATCTCTTGTTCGCCTTTTGTTTCTTTTGTGAACCTTGGCGGCGTCCGTCTTTGGACCTTTCTGTTGCATTTGCGGACTGAAGCGGCCTGGGCCTTGACGGCAATCCCTTTTCGCCTGGGTTTGTATTTGTATGGGAGGTTGAATGATCCCTTGACAAGTCATTTTGACGGTCTTTTCCGTGGCTTCCTTGCCTCTTGTTTGTTGGCATCGGGCTCTTGACCTCTTTTTTGTAGCTTCTGCTTGAGCTTATTTTTTTTTTTTGAGAGCCTTTGCTCGAGCTCTTTTTTTTTTTTTGAAGCGAGTGAGGGCGAAGACAAGCCCCTGGCTTGGAAGTTGACATGGGTCAGTCGTTTGACGCTGAGTGACCCTCGGATGTCCTTTGATGTTGCTGCCGTTATTTGACTTGGTCAAGGTGATGTTGGGGGCATGCTCTTGGAAAGTGTGTAGTTTGATGTAGGTCTTGGTTGACATTCAAACTTTTGACTTTTTTGTGTGTTTTTAGATCGGACCAATTAAGGTTGCCTACGTTCCCCCGGACTAGAGGGCTCAGGTCTGCGTAGTTTGACAGTCCATGGAGTGCCAAGAGATGCACGCTTGTTCTTCTTTAGGCGAAGTATCTCGCGAAGTTTGCTTCCGTTGACCGGATTCATGAAGCGGATCGCCGTCTAGGTCGCTCGCCTTCACGGCACCTCCAGAGAAGATCTTTCAACCACGAAAAGGTCGATCCATGTTGGTTCCCATTTTCCCAAACTGGGTTGGTTCGAGCGGGAGGCTTTTCGAGTACCGCATCGCCTTCCCCGATGTCTCGGGACTTGACTTTCTTGTCGAAAGCTCTAGCCATCCCGCTGGTAGGCTCGAACGTGTTCCATTGCCTTTAGTCATCGCCGTCCAGCAGAGCCTCGTCATGTCGGCTTCGGAGCCATTCGACTTCGTTGATTTCGTTTTCCAAAGAATACTTGAGCGAGGGAATTTCCACCCACTGGGTAGTACCGCTTCCATCCCGTATGTCGTGGCGAATGGAGTTTCTCCCGTGGTCGTTTCGACCGATGTTCGGTAGCCCCAAAGTGAAAGGTGCAAATTTTCGTGCCAATCACGTCCCTCGGTGGTCATTTTTCTGATGATCCGTTCGAGGGTCTTGTTTGGCCGCTTCCACGGCGCCGTTCGTTTGTGGCCGGTAGGGAGAAGACTTGTGGCGTGTGATCTTGAATTCAGCCAGCAAATTGTCCGCATTCTCCTTCGAAGTGGGAGCCGTTGTCTGATATGACCTCGTTCGGGATGCCGTATCGGCAGATGATGTTTTCCTTGAGGAAATGTGCCACTTTCTTGGAGGTGAGCACTTTGTAGGACTTGGCTTCGACCCACTTTGTGAAGTAGTCGATGGCTACCAAGACAAATTCGTGGCTGTTGCTTCCTGGAAGAGCGATTTTCCCGATGACGTCAATTCCCCATGTGGCGAAGGGACAGGGCATAGTCATGCAGTAGAGATCGTGAGGCGGTAGATGATTGAGGATGGAGAACCGTTGACACTTGTCGCAGCATCGGACAAAGTGGATGCAGTCTGCCTCCATAGATATCCAGTAGTAGCTCATCCGAAGAATGATTTGCATAAGGGCTCTGGCGTTCATGTGGGAGCCGCAAGCCCCGTTGTGGACTTCGTTCATGAGCTCACTTGCTTTTTCCTGGCTGATGCAGCGTAGGAGCGGTCCTTGGTAGCGTTTTTTTGTATAGTATGTCCCCAAGGATGACAAAGTGAGAGGCTAGGCATTTTAGGGCCATGATGCTCTTGGCTTTGGCTCCTTCCGTGCGTTGACCTTCCTCGTTCATGAAGGCGGTTTCCCCGTTTTTGAGGTATTGGGAAATTTGGTTGACATGCAATGTTGGTGAGGAGGCTTCCGACTTGCGTCTCTTTGGCTCTTCAGTAGTTCTCCAATTCACTGTGATTGAAACCTTTCTCGGCATCTTGGGCCCGATTTTTATCTCGTTTAACAGCATGCTTAAATGTTTGTTTAATGCATTCGTTCAATCAATGTGTCTGCTTCTTTGTCAAGTGAATCGTTATTAACTGTTTGTGTGTTAGTTAATTTATCAGTTGTTAAAGATGCAATGAGAGGATACTCGGAAAGATCGAAGCATTCATTAAGAGCATACGGGAATACATTATTGGCAATGAGTTCGTAATCTTCTGGCGTGAGGCCATCAGATGACTCGAGAGACTCGAATTCAAAGATAATGGACTCAGGATGGGCTTTGACACTGGACTCTAGGATGCGAGGGGTCAGACCAAGTTGTTCGATCATGTCCTTTTTGGCTGCAGGGTCCCAGAAGGTGGCCCAATTATTGAGTGGCAATGAGCTTGATAGGAGGCGGGCCGAAAAAGGCTTCGAGCCAGCTGCTCGATCATGGCTATCATAGAGTTATCATAAACAAAATTGATTAGGTCCGGCACCTCGATTTCTTCACCGAAGAGCCGGTGGAGCAGCTTGCTTGCCGTTCCAGCATCGCCTCATGAGTCTTTCGCTCTTGTCTTGGGCATTGCTAGCTCGAATGCAGACTCGTCCTGCTTGTTGGTGGCAGGGATGTTGACAGAGAGTTTTTCGAGTTCTTCTGCCAAAAAGGGGGTTTTCCCGAAACATAATTCATTGTGAATAGTGGTGGTTGTGGGTCCAGGAAGAAGTGGTGCGTCGAGAAATGCTCTTCTGACTGGATTTGGCTTGAGGCCTCTGAATCTTGCAAGGTTCTGCTGGAGCTTGTCCATGGTTGTCGGCCAGTTTTGTTTGGCGTTGATCAGCTCTGTTTCCTTTTTCGTGTCTTCGTTCAAGCTGCCGGTTTTCTTTGTGAAGTACCTGGTCATGTCGAAGCTGTAAGGGCGGAGATCGGAGATTGCGTGCAAGCCTCTTTTGCTATTGGCAGAGCGTTTCCGTGCAGCTTTTCTATCTTCCGCCGCATCTTCGGGAGTAGGAATGTATCCCAGGCCATGGAGGGTATTCTGTTCCTTGATCCTGATGATTTGTTGGGTACCCTGATGGCGTTTTCCCAAACCAAGCCCCGGGATGTAGTTCATGCGCTTCATCATTTTCATCGGGGGAGGGATCTGGTCCCAAATCAAAGGCAGGTCTATGTGGCACACCTGGGCCTTCGGGCTTTCTATGGTGAACCCGGTCAGCATCATGCCGTCATTGTCGTGTTTGATCTCCAGGACCAGGACGCCGTTCGTGTCGGTCCCTTCGGTGGTTATGCTATCACCGTAGATGATGGTAAGGTATGTTCCTTGGATGAACTTTACGCACTGGTGGAGGGTGGAGACCACCCCATTGATCTGGTGTAGCCAAGGGCGTCCCAAGATGGCAGCGAATGTGATCGGGATGTCGATGACTTAGAAGTCGGTCGAGACCATCTGCTTTCCGAACCACAGGTTCAGGGTGGCTATTCCCAAGACTGAGCGAGACATTGAGTCGTATGCTTTGATGGTCTGAGTTGAGGGTTTCAGATCAGTGGTCTTGATCCCTAGCAAATCCATCATTTTGGATGGAAGAACGTTCATGGCAGATCCCCCATCTACCAAGACCCGAGGGAGCCGACGCTCGTCAAGTTGAAATGTTATGTAGAGAGGCTCGTTGTGGTCAGCCCCAAATTTTGGGAGGTCGAGCTCCGTGAACATGATGATGTTGCTGTAATGAATGTTGTCGATCATCTGAACCGCTTCATCTGGTGTCACGGTGATGGGTACCATGGTCTGGGCCAGGCTTTCCTCCAACTTGAGTTTGTGCGGGTAAGAGGAAGTGAGTAAGGACCAGAGTGAGATGTTAGCCTGAGTACGCTTGAGCTGAGTTAAGACAGGATCTTCAGCCTTCGGGTCAAGGGTTTCGGCTTCTTTGGCGTAGGGCCCCATCTCTGCATCGACATTTTAGACTTGGAGGCTATGCCCCTCTTCAGTCTAACTTTTTTGTTGCCCGGAGTGAGTCTCCTTGTCAACTCCCCCCAGTGGATCAATGGGTAGTGCAGCAGCTTCTCTATTGGAGAGAACCCCCTGGCGCCTGGTAGCCTCCTCTTGCCTCTTTGATATGGCCGAGGAGTGAGAGGCCTTCCTTTGATGTTTCAACAATATCATAGGGTCAAGCTTTCGTTGAGACAACTCTCTCTCTTGCTCGGCGGTCAAATTTGTAAGGTACGAGGAGAGTTAGCACACGTATATGAAGAAAGAAAAGACATGAAAATAAGACAAGTAACAAGGCTGGGAAGCATTACAGCCGACGACGCCAACTTCGGTTAAACACTGGTCATTGTTCTGTTTGCAGAAGTCACAATCAAAATGGAAGACCAAGTCGGGATGTATCCTCCAGTCGGGAAACCGGTTGCCCCTAGTGACGGAGACGAGAGGGATTATATTGTCAATAGGCCCTGGCATGATGCCGGCCTGGACATAATAACGAAAATCACTCTTCAATGACGACCAGCTCAATGTGCCTACCTCGGCAAACTGAGTTAACCTCTCTATAAGCTGGTCGCTCCACTCAGCTTTCCATATAACTTTGGGTAGACGGGGATCCTCAAAAGGAGTAGGAAACTCCCAGTCCTGTCGGCTTTCAACTCGAATGACGTGGTGGTTCCACCCAGCCACCTTGCTCGACATCGGAGAAATAAGTTTAGGACGATTGGGGTCACTCCTGATCACTATCAGTCGGGTGTCAGATTTGTAACTAATGGTGAAGAAATGATGAAAGGCTGCTTGGTAGGGTTCAAATCCTAGACTACGGCACAAGACGATGAAGCCTGCGAGGAACCTCACCGCATTAGCACCTAGCATGGCCGGGACAGCCTGCATATCTTCCAAAAAATCGTTTATAAATGGATCTAAGGGAAGACGAAGTCCTTGTTGGAATTGTTTGTAAAAGAAATTGATGTGTTTGAGGCTATAGTAAAAGTCCAGGGCTTCTGCTTCAGTCACGATAGGGGTCCAATGTGAACAGCTTAAACTATACTCCTCCCTCGACACTCCATACTTGGCATGAATTTCCTCAATCATGGGCTCACCGGCCTTAACTGGTCTCGCTCTAGGGGTATATGACCTACCTCAGCCTGACCTACTTTGGTCGGCTCCTCGAGCAGATCCTCCTCGGCCCTCTGTCTGCTCTCCCTCGACAAACGCGTCCACTATATTGGTCGAGGTCGAGGGACCACTAGTGTTGGCTTCGCTTCCTCTTCCCGTCATATCTGCACAAATCAAGGAAACAAATCAGTAAAATTTTCCAAGGCATCAAGATGGGGAAGAGGAAGATTGCCCCTCCTCGTCGTTTACAATAAGGCCGAGGAGGGAGCCTTACCCATCAACCGAGGACGACTAAGATGGTTCGACGTCGGGTAGAAGAGGACGATGTGGTCCATCATCTCAGCCCAGTCATGGAATACTACTACGTTTGGAGACATGGAATCAACTCGGTCTATTCTCATCTTGCTCGGATAGCGTACATCTTCCCTCGGGCAACCATACCTCGTCAACATCCCCTCTATTTCCAGCAAAGGCACCATCATCCATGGCCCCCTCTCCCTTTGATAAACCCTAAGGTTTACCTTGTGATAGCCATGGATGAAACGGGGACTATATTCCCAAGAACGAGTCATTTCTAAAACGGGACGAAGGGGCAGGAAGGATTTCAAGAATCGTATCAAGAACAAACTCAAGAAAAGCTTCAAAAAGGACAACAATGGCGGTTTCTAAAAAATCAAGTTCAACCAAAACCCTTGAAAATAACAAATCAAAGGCGGAAACAACGAAAGAAGAAGAGATTATACTTGTTTCTGATGAAGGTTGATGAAATCGAACGGCGAACAAAGTGTTTCCGGCTAATCTGGGTACGTACACTCAAGAACACGAAGTGGTTTTTTGAAATCCTGTTAATTCGCTCTCAAATGCTCAAGACTGATAAAAGTTGGAATTGAAAGGGCAATTTTGTTTTTATACCCTCACAAATGGGTTAAACCCAAGTCAAAACGGGTCAAAAACTGTCGCCTCCTTTACATTAAATGCATTAGTGGGTTCCCAAGAGACGTGTCAGACGCCGTGCACCGTGCCCCATCATTGTACGAATTAACCGATGGACAACTGAAGCGACACTTTGCCACGTTGACGCCCTTTCATATTCATATAAGGCCGAGGCAGAGCATCACTTCCTACTCGGCATAGCCGAGCTAGAAAGTCGGGGGCCACTGAACGGTATAAACCTAATTACGAATATGGGCTAGTCCGGGCAAGGCCCAAGTGGATCGGGCCCTAAACATAATCCTACTAGGTACGATGACAAGGAGGGGAATGGGCTTCCCTACCTTCCTCGGCCCAAGACTTCTCGGCATTACCCTTAGCCGACCTAGGCGTAAGGAGCGACGTGACCAAGGATCAGATCCAATGACGAGGAGACCTCCCTCCAAGGTCGAGTTGCTCTCCCTTGACGACGAGGAGGTCTCCTCGGCTATCAACCATCTTGGTTAGCTTTCCAGCTATCTTAGCCCTTCCCCGGCTCATCATATGCCGGCCAGGCTGTATATGACGAGGAAGGAGTTATCTCGGCTTACCGGCAGAATTACAATTGTGCAGTCCTAAGCAAGTAAGGATACTAAGCAGTTATAATCTTATCAAGATTGTAACCACCTCCTGTACCAATTCAAGTCAAATAAGGACTCCTCAACAGATATAATCCTCTTAGGATTATATCTTATCTCCTTACAGTCCAAGTTCAACATGGATTCTATATATTTATTCCTATAAATATAAGCCATAATTCACATATTTTGGTACGTTATCTTTTTGACTCGAAGCTCTGTCAATTTGATTTCTCTATATACAAAACGTGAACTTACTCTCACGCCGGAGGGCCTTCGCCGGAGAAGCCCCGGCTTAATTTACGTGTTCTGTCTTATTTTCAGGCTATTCAATCGCGGAGTCTGACCAAGCCCATTGGATTTCAGAGGCGATTCGATCTTTTTCGCAGCATCAATATCATTATTATTAAAAGTTTGACATGTGAAAGAAAACAAAAAAAAATAGACAAAATTGCAATAGTTATTTTGGAAAAACTAATCAATAAAAATAAGTTAATCGAATCACAATCAAGGTTCTAAAAAGCGCTAAGCGGATGCTAGGCGGTGGAGTCAGGCCTAGCGCTTAGGCGGGGACTAGTCGGAGTTAGTCGAGATTAATCGGAACCTAGGCGAGGCTTAGAACTAGGCATTGGAGAGGGGCCTAGCGCCTAGGCGGGGCCTAGGCGCCATTAGGCGGGGTCTTTTAAAACACTGATCACAATTGATCCAACCACTTACTCCCTCCGTCCCGCAAAACTTTACTCCTTTACTGTTGAGAACGGAAAATAAGGAATAATGTTATTAAAGTAGGTGTTGTGAGTGGGAGGAGAGAGAATGAGTGGAGAGAATAGTAAATTTGAAAAGTGTTGTGAGTATGATAAGTGGGTCTCATGAATAAAGAAGTATTAAAAAATTTCCTTTTTAGGAAAATGTGACTTTAAAGTGGGATGCCCAAAATAGTAAAAGATAGTAAAAGGGGTAATGTTTTATGGGACAGAGGGAGTATATAACATATAAGCAACATTTTTTCCTTACATCGGTTTTAGATAATAAATTAAAATTATAATAATAATCATGAAATTTTTAACATTTATATTGATACACCATTAAAATATTATCATTAAGAGTTTCTTCAATTTCTGAACATTATTAAATATTCATTAAATTTATAAAAAAAAAAAAGTACTCCCTCTGTCTCGTTCGAAATGGCACTTTTGGTCAACAACAGTTAATTTTGACCCAAACATTAATGCAAATCTAATCATTATATTGAAATTCTAAAAATTGTTATTGATAAATCATTAAATGGTTTATGAATAACAATTTTTAGAATTTCAATAAAATGATTAGATTTGAATTAATGTTTGGGTTAAAGTTAACTGCTGTTGATCAAAAGTGCCATTTCAAACTGAACATGGGAGTATAACACATTTAAGGACAAATTATGCATATTTTTATATATAACGCGGAAAGTGATAAAAAGGGTTTACATGGACCGAGTCCAACTGTCCAACGAGTGGAGGATAGTTTGATTTGATGGCGTTGAAATATTGGAATTTATTTTGGGTCGGTCTGATGGATTGCTACGTACATCTCCTCACTTCCTTTCCCTTTTCACTGTAGATTAAAATCTCTCTGTGATTTTCGTTTTCTTAGACTTTTCACATCGGTGATCCATGAGGAAAGGTCACCACAAAAAAAAGACAAAATAAAAAAAAATATATATATAGAGAAAATCATCCAAACAAATAACCTAGGTTTGCCGGCCAACCCTTGGTTTGGCCCGGTTGGGTAACCATTTGATTTTTTTATTATTATTTTTTTTTCATCAAATTATTTTGATTTTGTGTTTATTTAAATATATTTTTAAAACTAGTATATTTTATATAATTATATAAATTAAAAAAAAATATATATTAAAATTCATAATTTTTTATCAAAATTCATGAATTTATAATTATATGGGTAATTATTTAAAAAAAAATGATACTTATTTTAGGTAAGTTGGAGTAAAGAAAAATAAACATTTTATTAAAAGGTTGGATTGGGTTGGGTTGGATCACTGATGGAAATATAAATTATATAAGGTTGGAGTGGTGTATATGGAAGTGAGAGAAATTAATATTTTATTTGAGGTTGGGTTGGATTGGGGTCGCTGATGAGGATAGTCTAAGAAGGCGCATCTGTTGACCACACTTTTCTTTCTACTCTCCCTTCTGGACATGTGAAGTCGATCCGCACTAGAGCCGTCAAGTTGGGACGATCCCGTCGGGACGTCCCGTCCCGCCATACAAATGGGACGGGATGGGACGGAGTATTTTTAGTCGATCCGTTTCCGTCGTGGGACAACATAGTGCGGTCCCGCCCATCACGTCCCGTCCCGTGTACTGTACATAGGTCGGACAACATAGATCGGCCTTGGCCTTGCCTTGGCTCGGCCTTGACCTTGGCCTTGCCTTGCCTTGAACTTTTAATCTGTTTCTAGAAGATTTTCTGAAAAAACATCTATAGTATAAATGGAAGGGGTCTTTTGAACAGTTGTATGAACAGTGTCACGTGCTGAAATTCCCATTTTGCCCTCACTAATTTGTCCCTTTCTCATTTTGCCCTTAAAAAAATTAATTTTAAAAAAAATTAAAAAAAAAATTTAAAAAATTACGCGACCTTGGACACGGGCATGTGCTAGTACAAGTATAAGGGAGATGAACTTTTAATCTGTTTCTGGAGAATAAATAAATTTCATGGCCAAGTGTCTGCAATGCCATCTCACTTTTAGTGTATCAATGCACGTTGTTTCATTTGTTGTGGACTAAATTTCTTAAATATGCATTCCTTGAAGCACTCAGTGATGCAAACTTACTTCTCTATCTGTTCTGTTTTACATTTCAATTAAGACTTTCATCTTGACTAACATGTTTATGCAACTAATAATTCCACTAACTGCCAGATGTTCCAGAGATTTTGTGCATCAAGGCTGAATAAACACAGCAGACTGTGGTGTGGCATTATACTACTAAAACGAGGGGGATCTCAACCCATAAAAGCTAACATTTCTAAGTGAATTCTCCAGCATGGCTGATTGTATCATTATCACTTCACATCCAGGTATCCTTCAAATACCTCAATCTGCTAAATGAAAACACCTGGGACCGGTACATAACGAGAATACCCTTTTGATGCCTTGCCTTAGCCGGCCGTGGCCGTGGCCTTGGCGCCTAGTCAATGCCTAATCTCTCCTAGTCAACGGGTCCCGCATTGTCCTGCGGGATCCCGCGTCCCGCAAATGGGACGGGATGGGACGGAGTATTTTAGCCCCGTCCCGTTTTGTCCCGTTTCCGTCGTGGGATAACATAATTTCGCCCCGTCCCGTCCCGTATTCCCGAATTGACAGCTCTAATCTGCACAAGATAATAACTTGCGTTGTACTCAATTCTTTTTTATTTTATTTTCGACGATTCACGTTCGAAAAATTTATTAAAAGTATTTTAGACATTTCATGGACATGGGCAAACTGGAACCCGAAACCAGATCAAACCGGGGATCCGAACTGAAATTAGAACCGCCTAAATTGAAATCGAAAATCGAAACCGGAACCGTGAGGTTCACAGTTCCATCTCGGTTCACGGTTCCATCTCGATTCAACAAGCATTTGGAACCGGGGAACCGAAAAACCGGTTTGCATTTATCGTAGTTTTTAATCGATTTGGTTATTTTTTTAACAAAATATTTTTAAAATATAAGTTTTTAATTCATTTTCATTCAACAATATTAAATATTTTATCGTTTCTGGAAAAACAGTGACCTAAATAAAATTTTTGAAAAAATAATGATCAAATACACTTTCTGAAAAAATAGTAACCAAAATATAGTGTTTGAAAAAAAGTGACCAAAAACATTAAAAAAAAGTTTCTAAAAAATAGAAAAGAGGACACTGGAACCGACAAAATCGGAGAATCGAAACCGGAACCGGCGATCCAAAACCGGAATGGAAACGTGGTTTGTCGGTTCCATCTCAGTTACATGGTTTCACGGGCGAAACCGGTGGGTTGAAACCGCCGTAATACTACGCATGCATATCGTCCATTCATTCAACTCACTTATCATCTCGACCATAAGCCTCATACAACTTCTATGATGTCTTACAACAATGACCCCAAATCCCTCTTCGTCCCAATTGACAGTTCTAGTTTTGTTTTTGATTCATTCTAGTTTAATTTAGTTTTCTTCATTCTATAAATGATTAAAGTGTGAACTAGACATGGACAAACGGTTCACGGTTCTTGTTTCAAACCACCGGTTTCTGTTCCGTGAAATCATGAAACCGAGATAAAATCGATAAATCACGATTCCCAATTTCGATTTCGGACCACCAATTCCGGTTATGGTTTCACGGATTTTGCCAGTTCCTATGTCCTTTCCTTTTTTATTTTTTCTTTATATTTTTTAGAAACTATTTTTGGTCACTGTTTTATACAAAATTGTATTTTGGTCACTATTTTTTAGTCACTATTTAAAAAAAATGTATTTTGGTCACTTTTTTCGTCAATGCATTTTGGTCACTGTTTTTCCAGAAACTGTTAAAAATCTTACAGTATTGGTTGAAAACTGATATTTTAAACAGATTTTCTTAAAAAAATATCTGAATTGATTAAAACTAAGATAAATGCAAACCGGTTCTCCGGTTTCGGTTACTCGGTTCGATTTGGCGGTTCCCTGGTTCTTACAAATGTTGAACCAAGATAAATCCTGAATTCGTGGATCGCACGGTTTAGGTTCCCTTCGATTACGGTTCCTCCCGATCTCAGTTTAGACGGTTGATTCCGATTTGGTTCCCCGGTTTAGTTCGATTTCAGTTCCGGTTTGTCATGTCTAGTATGAACAGTGTTTTAAGTTGTCCTCCTTAAATTCATACAATAAAAAAAATAATTACTTACCTAACCTATTTTTCACCCACTAGGTTTATGGATATTATTTTACACAATTATTTCCTCAACTCACTACTATTATTAGCCCATTTTGCATTGATTTTTTAATAAGCGTGCAAAGTCAAGTAAAAAACCTTGAACAAAGACGGAGGGAATATGACAGGGCGGCTGTATTAAGAAACGAGAGGGGGACGTGGCCCCCACTTCCTTTTAATATTTTTTTGTAATATTTATAGCTAACAACGCAAACTAATTTTAAAAAAGTTAAAATAATAAAAGGCAAAGCGTAGAGACTCTGGCTTTTCATTTTTTAATTTTTTTTATAATTATAGCTAACAACGCAAACTAACTTTAAAAAAGTTAAAATAACAAAAGGCAAAGTGTAAAGAGAAAAGAAAAGAACGGTGTGTGTATCCAAAAAAAAATACAGACAGAAAGAAAGAAAGAAAGAAAGAAAGAAAGGAGCGAGTGAGATGTAGCGATATGTGCGATGCCGATGCGGCTGCCGAATTGCTGATGGACGATGATCAGTGACTCTCTCGATAGCTTCCTTTTGGTGCTCTCTCTCCATCTCTGCGACGGTAAGAGTCAGAAATTCATTGGTTATTCACAAATCCTAAGTAATAGTAAGAAGATATTTTAAATTTATGAGCTCAATTCCTCCTTCTTCTGATTGTTTTACAGCATAAATGTGAAATACTCTCATTTCAGTTCATTGATTTCACTATCAAATCACTCAAATTACTTTTAGGGATTTTAGGGTTTTTTTCTTTTTTACTTTGAAATTTTGGACAATAGCTTTCAATTTTTGGGGCTTATGATTTTTTTAACCATGCTTTCAATTATTGGGGCTTATGATTTTGTTTATTGTCAATCCTATTCTCAAAATTGCAGTTTTGAAACTATGAAAATATATTTCAAGCCAATAAACTGTGAGGAACCATCACCGTCTTTCGTTCAATCATTTGAGAATGATCAAGTTCAACGACTTATTGCTCCAATTCCAAGTGTACAAGTTGAACATGTTTCAAAGGATATGACTGAACTTCATACCTAATCAATTTTAAGGAATATGACTGATATCCCACATAATTCAAACCATAACGAGGAAATTAAAGATGTTACTTTGAAAAAGTCTCCTGGAAATCTCAAGTTGATATCCCACATAATTCAAAAGGATATTATAAGTGTCTTCTCTTTCTTGACTACTCAAGTTATCCTTAAAGACATTAGAAGTGAATTATTTTCTATTCTAGATGATGAGTCTTGTGATATATCTGTGAAAGAACAAATGGCCATTGCATTGAGATACGTTGACCAAAAAGGGTGTGTAGTCGAGTGTTTTCTTGGTTTAGTCCATGTAAAAGATACTACTTTCACTGTCCTTAAAGTCTGCTATTGAATCTCTTTTGGTGAAACATAAGTTGAGTTTGTCAAATGTACGCGGGTAAGGATATGATGGGGCAAGCAATATGTCAGGGGAGTTCCACGACCTGAAAACTTTAATTTTGGTAGAGAATGAATCAGCTTATTATGTACATTGCTTCGCTCATCAACTCCAATTGACTCTTGTAGTTGTGGCAAGAAATCATAAAGATGTTTCATCCTTCTTTAATCATCTTTCCAGTTTGTTGAACATTATTGGTGCTTCTTCCAAGCGTAGTGACATTTTTCTATCTGTTCAAGTGAACATGCTTGCTAAAGCAATTAGTGATGGTGAAATGAAAACATGACGAGGCTTGAATCAGGAAAAGACTGTTAAACGGGCTGGAGACACACGTTGGAGCTCACACTTTGGTTCAATTATTAGTCTATTTACTTTATTTTCCTCGGTGGTACATTTTCTTGAGATCATGGTAGAGGATGGCACGTGTTCAGATATTATAGGGGATGCTAATATTCTTCTTGGGGTTATACATCAGTTTGAGTTTGTTTTTTTTGTTGCACTTAATGAAATCCATTTTAGGAATCACTCATGATCTATCACAAGCCTTACAAAAGAAGGATCAAGACATTTTGAATGCAATGACTCTTGTAAGTATATCCAAGCGACGGTTGCAAG
Source organism: Adenophora triphylla var. japonica (assembly GCA_022495995.1). Classification (NCBI taxonomy): domain Eukaryota; kingdom Viridiplantae; phylum Streptophyta; class Magnoliopsida; order Asterales; family Campanulaceae; genus Adenophora; species Adenophora triphylla. The sequence goes on along the minus strand of JAFEMH010003208.1, from coordinate 75,956 downwards.
CAATGAGAGAAGATGGTTGGGAGACACTAATGGACGAAGTTCACATATTTTGTTCGAAGCATGATTTGATCATTCCAAGTATGCAAGATACATTTGTGGTTCGAGGGAGACCAAGGCGCAATGTGGAAGATAACACAAATCTTCACCGCTTTAGGGTTGAATTGTTTTATAGTGTGCTAGACTCGCAACTTAAAGAGCTAAATAGTCTATTTGATAAGAAAAATACAGATTTGCTCCTGAGTATGGCCTCTCTTAATCCTAGGAACTCATTCTCTACTTTTGACAAGACAAGATTAATTCAATTCGCGAAGTATTATCCGACTGATTTTTCGGAGATAGATATAATTGTGCTTGAAAACCAACTTGAGAACTATGTTCATGATGTACGCTTTAATGAAGACTTCTCAGATTTGAAAGGGATTGGAGAGCTTGCAAAAAAAAATGGTTGAGATGAATAAAGATACTATTAATCCTCAAGTTTATTTACTAGTAAAGTTGGCTTTAACTTTACCGGTTGGAACAGCTACTGTGGAAAGAGTATTTTCGGCAATGAAGCTTCTAAAGAGTAGTCTTCGGAATAAAATAGAGAATGATTTGATGAATGATTGCATGGTACCCTACATAGAGAAGGAACTTTTTGATACAGTAAGAAATGAAGCTGTAATTCAACAGTTGCTTCTTATGAATAATCGGAGACTTCCATCTCAGTATTAGAATATAGTTTAGGCACCTTGCTTTTGTGATGCTACATTGATGTCCTTTTGTAAGTAGTTTTATGGGTGTTCTTATTTTTGTATCTCATATCTGTGAAAGTTCACCCCATTAAAAGATTGTTCTTCGTGCTATAATCTAATACAAGCTGGTATTTTCTTTATTATTACATTGTTTTGTCTATGATAAATTGTTTACATGTGTCTTTTTTTCTTTTCTTTTACTTCAGTCGCCATTGAATTAATTGTGTTCCTCTGGCTTTTCACACATTTAAGTTTATTCTCTAAAATTGCATGGCATCGTTGTTCTTTTTTATCATCACAAATATATTCCTTGGCGACACTGAATTGTTTATTCATAATGATGTTGGCAGCCTTGGCAAGTGGAACCATGAGAAAACTTTATGGGTCTGTCGTAATTGCTGGTACATGAACTATTGCTTATGTGATTGATTTAGTGAAGCAACATTGAACAAAATATTCGAAAATAGCAAGTTAATAAACTCGAACGGTACTTTCAGGTATGTTTTTTTTATATGGCTTTCTAAATTTACTAGCTAAAAAGTGCTTTTATGTATCGAAGATTATAAACTGAAAAATAAAAAAAATTGGTCCCCACTAACAAAATTTCCTGGATCCGCCACTGGGAGTATCACTTAACTATTCAGAATTTTAACAATTTTTTTGTCACTAACTTTTTATATTTTTCGTTACTAACTTTAATAAAATTTGTTTATTACTTCATTATTTCCTTTTCTTCGTTTGACACTCATTTTCATCTCTTTCGTTGTCAATTGAATTGAAAAAGTTTAATAGTAATTTAAAATTAACAATTTGTAAATATTTTTTTTAAAATAGATAAAAAGTGCAATGAAAATATATTTATAGGAGCGTAAAATCTAGGGAGAAACGCGTTTCTCCATAAGTTATGGAGAAACGGGTTACGGGTATCCAGAACCTTTTGAAAGGATATCCAGAAACTTTTTGTATTGGCCATGACCTTGTCCCATGGTTACTCGGATATCGAGTCTCAAAGGTTACGGATATCCGTAACCCTTTGAAAGGATATCCAGAAGCTTATGAAAGTGATATCCAGAAACCTTCAAAATGATATCCAGAAACTTTCAAAATGTTTCTGGATATTCATTTGATGGTTTCTGGATATACATTTGAAGGTTTCTGGATATCCAGAAACCTTCAATAAGCAATTTCTGGTCTTGGCTTTGGATTTGGCTTCAAATCTATTTTTTCTGGATATCCGCCCAAAGGCTTTTGGATATCCGTTCCAAAGCTTCTGGATATCCAGAACCCTTTGAGACTAATATCCAGAAATTTTCTTACGGTTATCAAACGTATATTTTCCTGGCTATTAAAAACGCGTTTCTCTATAGTTATGGAGAAACGCGTTTCTCAGCAGACCTACTCTTATAGGAGGGAGTATTTTTAGAATTAAGTTATGAATGCACTAAATATTAGGGGTGTAAGTTGTTTTCTTCGAATCGCGATTTGAACTCGAACCGACCAAATTATACGGTTTGGTTCGCTTTTCAAGAATAAATTATTCGGTTCAGTTTCAAAATTTGGCAAATCGCATGATTCGGTTTGATTTGTGGTTTGACAATTTCGAACCAAATCAAACCAAACCAAACCAAATCAAACCAAACCAAACCTAACCAAATCAAATCGCGGTTTGAGAGCGTGAGATCGAACCACCAAGCTGAACCGCCGGACCGAACCACCAAATCAAAACATTAGACCGAACCGCCAAATCAAACCACCACACTGAACCACCATATCGCATAGTCTCTTTTTCTTCTACTTTACGCTTCAACTTCTTCATCTCTCGTTCTTATTCTGTGATCACGATTTTTTTTAGACAAATCTGATTATAAGTTGCTATCTGAATAGTGGTATAAATCAAGTTCCGAATCGTGGTTTAAACCTTATTCTAAATCATGATCTTAATCGCGATTCAGATTGCGGTATGAAACGCGATTTGGATCACAATTTGAACCAAATACTTGAACCACATTTGAATCTATTAGAACCAAATCTAGCGATTTTGTTCAATTCCGGTTTAAACTTTTCATGTTTCAATTTAGTTTGAATTTTTTTTCAAATGACTAGTGATTAAATATGTAAATTATAGTAAACCAAATGAAACCGAACCGTTTATACCATTCAAATGACTAGTGATTAAATATGTATTTCTTCCACCATAAGTAATACAGTACTCATTTGAGCTTTGAAACTAGTAAGTCTACCTCCCTCCAAGAATTGGTCATATCCACGTCAAGTTTTTCGTCCGTGTTGACTTTAATTTACTCATCCTTTACCCTTTCAACTAATTAATTGGTAGATAATATACATTGATAATGATTTATTAACCCACTTGCTATTCGCATACAACAATGACTAATTATACTTGTATTTCTGTTTCAACAATGACTCACATACCTTTTTTCGCTAAGCTAATTTGTGTTCTACATATCAATGGAAAAGGCAAAAAAAAAAATTCCCTCCGCCCCTAAAAGATGTTGAAAATGGATAACGGAAAGTTAAGTTTAACTTAACGTTGATCTAGTTTCTAACGAAAGTTCGTTATGTGTTAACGAAACTAGTTACAAATTGTATTCTACATTTGTTGTAGATTACTAAACTCATTGAATGTCTCAAAACCATTTAGGGTGAATGAGAATTAATGATAAAGTCTTTTGTAACTTAACAAGAAGTTAGTTAAAAGGTCAATTTGATCATTTGGTTCAAATTGGATTCAAACTGTGTTTTTGGATGATGAAATTGTGCAATCTGGTGATCAGAACGAGTGGGGACTCTGAGCACGAGTCGTGAGCACGAATGGGCCTTAATGGACTTGGCTCAAAACTGATCAGAACGAGTGGAAAGCATTGGAACGAGTCGTGGTCACGACTCGTGCCAAGGGGCACGAGTCGTGCCCTGGTGCTGTTTCAATCAATGGTTGCACCCTTTCATACGAAAAGCCACAAAACCTTTTGACTCTCTTTAAATACTTCCCCCTTCGAATTTCAATTCACATATATTGTATTTCTACCCTTCCTACCCTCTAGTAAGATAGATTAACATACCCAAATCATTGCATATTGTTGCATTCAATCCTTCAAAGTCCAAAGTTCAAAACAAAGTGTTGTTCGTTAGAGTATTTGATTTGGAGTGCTCCTATCATTTACTTGTAAGTCGTTTTATCTTACTAGAAGATTGCCATATAAACCGTTAGCACCTGTGCGGGGCAATAACTTCTTACGGAGGTTGTATTTAATACAAGACTCGACTTGTTTTATTGTTCTTTCAATCTCCGTTATCTTTTTCTATTAAGTTTCTAGTTAAGTTCTTGAGAAGCCTACACAATTTTGTCCAACAATCGTAAGAAGTTATTTAACGCTTCTTCAAGATCATCAAGATGGCAAATGAGAAAGATTCCACCGAATCAAGTCAAGGGAATGTGACGCCTCCTTCGCAAGGTGATATTACATTCAACCATGTTGCTCCCGCTCCTTCAACTCATCACCTCGGTCATGGTAAGAAACCTCCTTCTGGTACAACCTCAAGGGTTGCACCTCATAATGTTCTCCCTCCGTATCATGTGTTCGTACATGCGGAAAGATCTGGTATTCTTATCGGGATGAACTTTAAGAGGTGGCAACAGAAAATGTTGGTCTATTTGACAACATTAAAATTGGTGCAATTTCTTTGGGAATATCCACCATTGATATCCGACGAGGATGAATACAAAGCAAAGAATGATTTGGATACATGGAATCACAGCGATTTCTTGTGTCGCAATTATATTCTTAATGGCTTGGATTATGCATAATACAAGGTGTGTTGTGGTATAAAGACCGCGAGAGAACTTTGGGATTTTCTCGAGATGCACAATACTATGTGTATTGTGACTAAAAGACCGCAAATGAACTTGGTGGAAACAAGTACCGGAATCAAGAGAAAGAAAACCGGGAAAATGAAGAGGACCGCCAAGAAGGTCAAAGGTAGTTGTTTTAATTGCGGCAAACCCGGGCATATGGCTAGGGAATGTCGACATCCTAGAATCAACAACCAAGGTGGAAACCCTCTTCAAGCCAATGTGAATGAAGATAGAAATGTTCCATTGAACTTCGAGCAACTTAGTCTATCGGGATAAGTTTGAACTGACCAAATGTGGTTATTGTGTTAGTAAAGGGTACCTTGTTGAAGGACTCCTTAACTTGAATTGTAAATGTTTTATCCGCCTAAGTGCGAAGAATAAAATTTTAAATTTTATTTACTTGGTTTGAATTGTTCCAATTGTTATGGCGTGTTCAATTAGGTTGTGTAAATTTAAATTCACTAAGTCGACGAGTTAATTTAAAATTACTACCTAAGATGAAGTTTGATTCGCAAATCAATTGTGATTTCTTTTGTAGAAATCAGTTCAAACTAGAGATAGTAAATAGATAGTTCATTACTTCTATTAATGATTACATTTGATAATGCAAAGTTCATCTTTTGGAAAAGTAAAAGTAAAACCTTAAAGTTTTAAGTAAACAATAAGGTTTGTGATTCATCTTAATTAACAATTAAGAATTTCGTAGTGATAGAGGTGGTTAGTATGTAGTACCGTTTGAAAAATAATTATTGGGACGCTGACACTTATTTATCAAACGAATGCTCCTTACACACTCAAATCAATTGAATCACAGAAAAAGGAAAGATAGAACTTGAGATATTGAACTCCTTATTGATAAGTTCCGTCTTATGTGGGTATACCTAGCAAAGGTAGAAATATCTAAACCTAAAGAGGTTAAGATAGGATTCAAAACCATGGATTACGTTTCCATTGACAATACGGTATTCTTCGAAATCAAATGATTGAAGAGACCAAGGTTGAAGAGACCTCACTTGAACATAGTTATGACCATGTTGTCAGGAGACAACATGGTTATTACAATTAAATGACTTCACATAAAAGGAAAATATTAAATATGAATTAGGATATTCATAAAATATTTGATATGTGGAGGTACACCTCAAGTGTAGGGGTACAAGCTAAATACATAAGTTCTATTGATATGAACTTCTAGTATTAACAGAAATTGTTAAACTGTTAACAGTTAGAAGAATGGATCATCATATATTTTGAAGTTATTTGATCTTCCTCCATAATGCTAACCATTGGGTTACAAATGGATCCTTAGAAAGGAAATATTAGATGATGACGAATTATGAAATATTCATAAGCCGTTTTATAAATACCTCAAATGTGGGGGTATTTGGCTAAAGTAGAAATACTTAAGCAAGACACTTTATATTCTTTGAGAATATACTTCCTTGAAATGATAGGAAATTTATAGAAACTGTGGTGGTCTTCTTAATAAGAAGAAGAATCAAGATGTAGTTGGAGGACAAAAGTTACTAATTCTTTTGGTTCTATTTGGTAACAGTTAATAGTGCATCCTATTCTATTTTGGAAGATGGTTGATCTTCCTATGCGAACCGTTGGGTTGCAAAACTAGAAGTGCCAAGGATGAAACCTTTAAATGTTAGACTCTTAAAAATAATAAGAAGAATTTTCAAGAGGTCTAGTCTAAAGAGTGAAAAGTACTTTTCTTGATAAAAGGATCTTGAAAGGTAGTCTCTACAGATAATAGAATCAAGGAATGCAGTATTCTTTGAAAAATATCATTCCTGCTAAGGACAGGAAATAAGGTAAATTCTCAAAAGAGAACATATGAATCTACAAACGGTCCATCTCAAGTTAAAGATGAAGGACTTAGACGTAGTAAAAGGGCAAGAGTGGAAAAGTCTGTTGGTCCTGATTTTCTATCATTTATGTTGGAAAACGAATCAGCAACTGTTAAGGAAGCGTTATCTGGTCCGAATAGTTCGTTCTGGAAAGAGGCTATTAACAGTGAGACAAAATCCATAATGCTTAATAATACTTAGGAAGTGGTAGATCTCCCTCCAAGTTGCAAACCATTAGGTTGCAAATGGATTCTTAAAAGAAAGTATAAAGCCTATGGATCTGTTGATAAGTATAAAGCCAAGCTAGTTGTCAAAAGGACATTATGATTCATGCAAGATTATCCCATTGACACAACAGAGCGTTTTATGTCGCACAACCGTGTTGGATCTACTTGTATATTCATATGAACTAAAACAAGCAACTAAACAGTGGCATGAGAAGTTCGATAGAACTATGTTATCAAATGGATTCAAGATTAATGAATGTGACAAATGTGTCTACATACATTAAAGGAACATCTGAATCATTTGTTAATAGTCTGTCCTTACGTGGATAACAATGGTAGTCATGATTGATCATGAATACCAAAAACATGATAAAGAAGAACTTTGACAAGAAAGATATGGGATTAGCCGATGTCATATTAGAAATAAAGATTTCTAGAACATCAGAAGGAATAATCCTATCTCAATCCCATTATCTTGAAAAAGTACTTCGAAAGTTCAAGTAGAATCTTGAGAAGTAATCTCTGTAAGATAGATTCCTGAAAAGTAGACTCTAAGGAGGTCAAACCACTTAGAGATACTGAATACTTGGGAAGTCGGATCGGTACAGAGATCATTGTAATAAATCACTAAGGATGGTCAAAGTACTTGGAATACTTAAAGATATTCTTATGATTACAGATCACAATAAATGGAGCAACGGTTTCAAACTTCCAAGACAACTTGAACAACTCGATTCAATAAGGAATCTGAATGGTCTTGAAAGATATTCCTTTGTGGAATAAGTTTGTGTCTACATGACCTAAGGCATTGTGACGACAATGAGAAATAGGAAAAGGTGTAGAACATCATGGTAAGTCTAGACATATTCGTCGTAGACACAATACCATTAAACAGTTGATCAAGAATGGCGTTATCACTATTGATTATGTAAAGTCATGTGATAACTTAGCGGATCCGTTTACCAAAGGTATAAATCGAGATCAACTGTATAAACTGTTAAGGGGAATGGGTTTAAAACCCACAACAAAAAAACTTATAGCAGACACTCAACCTTGAGAAATGGAGATCACAGGCCCTTGGTTCAATGAGACAACCAAGTTATAAGTTCTAGTAGAGTTACTTGGAAACAACAACTCGGTTTATCAACCTGGAGATTGTTGAATACTCATTCCCAGAACATCCAAGTACACGCACATGCAGCAGTGGTAAGGATAAGTTGAGAAAACTTTTAATGATTTCTATACCTACGGGTGGAGTAGTGCATGATACTTCTTATAGTGAGAATCACCTATATAAGCAAGAGGTAATTAGGCCGCCTCTAAATGAACGCTTATGAATGAGATACGGTCCAGGGCCAAAATGGACAAAACGCGAGAACAACAATTGTTAGAGCTGTTATTATGTGAGTATTATTGTCTTGGTATACATCCGACAGTCACTGGTTCAAAGCGACTCGCTACCAAATGGCTAGTATATCCGATAATATTTCACTAGGGAAGATTCAAGGCCACAAGCTATCTATCCCGATGTAATAATAGTTCGCCGGAACTTTGGACGAAATTGCATACATGCATTAATTGTCATTCATGTGGGGGATTGTTGGAAATGGATAACGGAAAGTTAAGTTTAACTTAACGTTGATCTAGTTTCTAACGGAAGTTCGTTATGTGTTAACGGAACTAGTTACAAATTGTATTCTACATTTGTTGTAGATTACTAAACTCATTGAATGTCTCAAAACCATTTTGGGTGAATGAGAATTAATGATAAAGTCTTTTGTAACTTAACAAGAAGTTAGTTAAAAGGTCAATTTGATAATTTGGTTCAAATTGGATTCAAACTGTGTTTTTGGATGATGAAATTGTGCAATCTGGTGATCAGAACGAGTGGGGACTCTGAGCACGAGTCGTGAGCACGAATGGGCCTTAATGGACTTGGCTCAAAACTGATCAGAACGAGTGGAAAGCATTAGAACGAGTCGTGCCTTGGTGCTGTTTCAATCAATGGTTGCACCCTTTCATACAAAAAGCCACAAAACCTTTTGACTCTCTTTAAATACTTCCCCCTCCGAATTTCAATTCACATATATTGTATTTCTACCCTTCCTACCCTCTAGTAAGATAGATTAACATACCAAATCATTGCATATTGTTGCATTCAATCCTTCAAAGTCCAAAGTTCAAAACAAAGTGTTGTTCGTTAGAGTATTTGATTTGGAGTGCTCCTATCATTTACTTGTAAGTCGTTTTATCTTACTAGAAGATTGCCATATAAACCGTTAGCACCTGTGCGGGGCAATAACTTCTTACGGAGATTGTATTTAATACAAGACTCGACTTGTTTTATTGTTCTTTCAATCTCCGTTATCTTTTTCTGTTAAGTTTCTAGTTAAGTTCTTGAGAAGCCTACACAATTTTGTCCAACAAAAGATTGTCCTGTTGTACATTTTGCAATTATTAAAGAAGAGCTTCACTTTCTTGTACCTTAGTAGATTTGCACTAACATTCATGCCTAAATTTAGAAATGGGACATATTTTTTGGGACAAGTCAAAATGGCAAATGAGACAATCTTTCAGGGACGGAGGGAGTAATTAATTGGTAGATAATATTAAATACATTGAATAAATATTTTTTTGGCTCCACCACTATAATTTCTCATATATTTTATTTGAAAAGGCACAAAAAATAATTATCCGATAATTAAGAAGAGTATATATTGGAGTAAGTATTGTCAATATAAAAGATGAGATATGAGTGAGAAACTGTGGCAGAAAATAGTTAATAGATAATTATTATGAGTATGTCTAGAAAGTTTCACAAATAAAGAAATATTAAAAAAATATTTTAATTTTAAAAATGTTTTTTTTAAATAAGACATGAACAGTATAAATCGAGATACGAACATGGGCTTGTCCGGGTCAGGCCCAAGTGGATTGGGCTATAAACATAATCCATCAAATATCATGTTACGAGGTAAGATATGGGCTCCCTCGTCTTCCACATCGGCATCAATAAGGCCGACAAAGGCTCAGCAAGCAAGTATAAACAAAGCCCAACTCAAAGGGCCGAGGAGGCCTCCCTCGGCCTTGATGTTGACACTACGGGCTCCACTTATTTCTCATTTCTTTCCCAGCTCATCATGGACCGAGATGACCATGTATGACGAGGAAAGAAATATATGCATCGCGGCATACCAGCGTATGACGAGGAAAGAAATATTTGCATCTCGGCGCACCGGCCTATGACGAGATAAGGAATTTCTATATCTCGGCTTTCCGACAGAGCAATCATTGATATTCAATTCAAACAAGGATTAAGTAGTTACAATCTAATCAGGATTGTACCCTCCTACATCAATTCAAGTCAAATAAAGACTCTCTAACGGATGTAATCCTCCTAGGATTATACCTTATCTCTTTACAGTCCAAGTTCAACATAGATTCTATCAATCCATCACTATAAATACAAGCCATTATTTCCATATTCTGGTACGTTAATTCTTGGACTCGAAGCTCTGTCAAATTATTTTCTCTCTCTAAAAACCGTGAACATACTCTCACGCTGGAGGGCCTTCGCCGGTGAAGCCCCAGCTTAGTTTACGTGTTTTGTCTTATTTTCAGGCTAAGCAATCGCCGGAGTACAATCGATCGCTTGAATTTGGGCTGATTCGACTTTTTGGCATCATCAGTTTGGTTCCATTGCCGAAAATCGATTCAAATGCCCTTTGTTTGGCCTGGAAAATCACTCGCCTGGATCTTACTTTTTGGCCGAAAAATTCTGTTCCGTTTGTGCTCTGTTTTACATTCGGTTGGATCTGCAATTTTCGCCTGGAAAATTGGTGTTTGGCCGGAAATTTTGTGATTAGGCAATCGCAATTGAACTTTGCTTTTTGGCGTTCGAAATCTGTTCCAAGTTTTGGCTGAAAAATCGTTGTTTTGGCCGGAATTGTTGTTTTTGCCAGATTCTGGTGACTGAAAAAAATTGTCCGTTTTTGGTAATTTGTGTTGTTTACAATTCTAGTATCAATGGAAGACGGTCAGTTTGCAAGTGTTACTAACGAGGAGCAGACCCAAGTGAACGGGATCCCTCCAAACACCGAGGTGCTTCCACCTCCACCTCAGCTTGAAGGACCACCTCCCCTCGGCATGACTCTCCGTTCCATGGGACAGCCAGCTGCTGAGGGGGCAGGTGCAAACCTTCCCCCTCCTCTTCATACTCGTCCAAGAGGGAAACGAACTAGCAAAAAGATGATGAGGAATGCCGACGTCGGACAAGCTGAGAACACCCAGCCTGCCGACCGACGTACCTTGTTGCACCAACAGATGGAGACGTTGCAGAGAATTTACGAGACTCAAGCTGCTCTACTGCAATTGGATCCAGACAACTCAATGGTCGAGTTCATTAGGCCTTCGAGGTCAGGAGGCAATTCTCGTGGAAGGGACACTCAGGGTGAGAGATGAGATAGCCAGAGGAGTCCTCCTCATGGCCGAGATCCTCCTCCCCGTGAGCCCGCTGTACCACCTAAGCTGAACCTCCGAGATGCTCCTCGTCCTCGGCCTCATAATCATGGAAATGAGAAGGAGGTGGTGGACCTAAGAAGCCACTTAAATTTGAAGGACTAGGAGGTAGATTCAAGAGACCTACGAACGAGGCTCAGTCTGTCCAAACGTTTATCTCCTCCTCGTCTCGGCATGGTACCTCGTCATAACCATCATCGGCGTGATTCTCCTAGATCTCGACGTGATTCACCCCGTCCTCGTCACTTTGCAAGGCCGAGGACTCCCGAACCATACAGAATGGTCCTTGGTGGCTATGAGGCAGAACCGAGGAAAGATAAGGCACCCTCTAGACGTGGAGAAAATCGTCGAGATAACGAGGAACACAATAGGGTGAATGATCACCCTAGAGATAGGTCCCATCGTAGCTCCCATCGTAGTTCCCACCGGAGTTCCCACCAAAGTACTCACTCTAACACTGAAAAAGAAGTGGAGGCTAAAGAATGGCAACTCTTGAAAAAGAGAATTGACGACATGGAGATGGGAAAGAAGGTTGACGAAGACGATGATGACAACTGGTCCACTCGTCCCTTCTCTCAGAGAATAATAGATGTACCACCTAATCCTCTTTTTAAGGTCCCAAACTTTGAAAAATATAACGGAACCACTGACGCAAAGGACCATGTGTAAAGTTTCGAGTCGACTATGAACCTCCTCACAAAGGCCGATGACATGCTCTATAAAGCTTTCGCGAGCACCTTCTCCGGAACAGCCTTGACCTGGTTCCGTGAGCTAAAAAAGGGTTGCATCGATAGCTGGAGAGGCATGAGGAGGATGTTCCTAGACCACTTTGCCACTACAGGAAGGAGGAAGAAGAGATTAACAGACCTTGCCAACATTGATAAAGGGAAGAATGAGACTACTTTAAGCTATTATAACCGATTTCGAAACATGGCAGAGCAAGTGGAAGAAAGCCTCACAGACAGGGAGGTAATTGTTTGTTTCAATTCCGGATTGAGATCTGGACCACTCATTTATGAACTTTCCCTTCGAGAGCCAAAGTCCAAAGCAGACTTATACAATGTGGCGTACGCTATTGCCATGGCGGAGGACAAAAGCAAGAAGAGGTCAGATAAGACGGAATCAGAAGCAGCTGGGACTCGCCATGCTTCTAACGGAAATGGGAATGGTAATGGATCCAAGGGGAAGAATAGAACAAGGGGTTCTGAAAAGCCTGAAATTTTTACCCCTCTTACCAAACCCATCACGGAGATCATGCAACTTGTGAACCTTCCACCACCTCATTCGCTGAGCGACAAACCAATGTTCCCTCGTGACACTTCCAAATTTTGTGATTTCCACAAGGACCATGGTCACACCACTGAAAGGTGCATCCCCCTCAAGCGAATGATCCAAAGGTGGGTTGACGAGGGCAAACTCGACCTCTATGTCATGAAGAAAGATGGCAAGCAGAAGCGAAAGGAGGACGAAAGTGAAGATGATGACAAAAGCAAGGATGGGGAACAGAGGCCTCCTAGGGCCAAATTGCATGTGATTCGAGAAGAGGTGGTCTCTACCAAAAAGCTAAGGGACCAGATTCATGAGCTGAGCAAGGTGTACTACGTTCCTGCTTGGGTTCATAAGGCGGAAGAGGTCATAAGTTTTTCTCCCAATGAATTGGCAGGGATCCGGGCCGCCCGTGAACAACCCTTGGTGATAAAGGGTCGAATTGACAACGTCGAATCCGAGAGACTTCTCATTGACACGGGGGTCTCACGTGATATCTTATACTACTTTGCCTTCCAGCTGATGGGTTTGAAAGACACCATCCTGGAGCTCTATCATGAAAGGCTAGAAGGTTTCACCAACCATAAAGTCGGTGCTAAGGGAATTGTTGACCTAGAACTGGAAGTTGGCAAATATCCCTTTCGAACCAAGGCTACAATCACTTTCGTAGTCATGGACCTGACAAGTGACTATCATGCAATCCTAGGCATTCCAAGTCAAGCAATACTTGGGTTGATCGCCTCCCTTCCTCACCAACGAGTTAAGTTCCCTACTCGTGCTGGAATTGGATGCGTGAGGGCGACTGCCAAGGACTTCTTGGAGCATGTCGTGAGGAGTCGGAAAGCATCTAAAAGCGTGGAGATAGACACTCCGAAAGATAACATCAAAATCTCTAAGTCTCTGAAAACTACCCATACTAGCTCTAGGATGAGCTATATCCGTGAAATACTGGAAGAAGAACCTCTGGTCCTAGAAACTGCAGCTGACCAAGGCATAGTTCCGCCCATCCCGGAGACAGATCCTGTTCTCGTCAACGGCCAGAACTCGGGGGCCAACCCTGACTTGAGGATAGTTGATCTGCCCGACGTTGATGAACTGATGCAAGAGGAAGGCCTCGACGTAAATGACAATGAGGGTAGAAGGCTTAGAGAAATCATTATCGAGTCCCGGGAATTTCGAGACGGTCCAGAAATGGAGCCCGTAGATGAGTTAGAAGAGACAGTCATCAATCCTGACTACTCCGAGCAAAAAATCAAACTCGGGGGCCAGCTATTCCCGGAAGAAGAAAGAAATCATCTCCCTCTTGAAAAAAAGTCTTGACGTCTTTGCTTAGAGAGTTGAAGACATGAGGGGAATCAATGAAGAAGTAGCCCTCCACTGCCTAGAAGTTGATCCATTGGCAAAAACCATCTCGCAGACAAGGAGGATTTTTGCAAGGGACAAGAAGGAAGCTATCAAGGAAGAGGTGCAAAAGTTACTTAGCGCCGGAATCATTCGAGAAGTGAAATACCCCATTTTGGTTGGCCAACATGGTAATGGTGAAAAAGCAAAATGGAAAGTGGCGAATGTGTATAGACTTCACTGATCTTAACAAAGCCTGCCCTAAAGACAGCTATCCTCTCCCCAGAATCGATAAGTTGGTTGACTCCATAGCTGGACACCGAACTCTCAGTTTCTTAGATGCCTATTCAGGCTATCACCAAATCAAAATGGCGGAAGAGGACATTGAGAAGACATCCTTCCAAACATCGGGGGGAAACTATGTTATGTCATGATGCCCTTTAGGCTCAAGAATGCGGGTGCTACGTACCAACGCATGGTGAATAAGGTATTTGGAGAACAAATAGGTCGCAACATGGAGGCCTACATTGATGATATGGTCATAAAGACCAAGGAGGGCAGTCATGCCTCTGACCAGGAGGAAACAATAAACAATCTCTGAGCAAACAACATGAAGTTAAACCCAAGAAAATGTGTGTTTGGGGTGACGGCTGAAAAGTTTCTAGGCTTCATGGTATCACAAAGGGGAATCGAGGCAAACCCTGAGAAGATCAAAGCCTTAATTGACATGAAGGAACCTACCAACATCAAGGAGGTTCAGAGATTGAATGTAAGAATAGCAGCACTTGGAAGATTCATCGCCAAATCCGCCAAAAAAATCATTGCCGTTCTTCAAGGTATTAAAGGGTACCAAGAGCTTCTCCTGGACTCCCGAATGCTCCGAAGCATTCCTCTGGTTGAAGGAGTATTTGGGTTCCCCTCCCTTGCTTAGCAGTTTGATTACTGGTGAGATGTTGTATGTCTTTCTAGCTGCCACAGATCATGCAGTCGCAGCTGTTCTTGTACGAAACGATGAAGGAACTCAGAAACCAGTCTACTATGTCTCTAAGGCATTGTCAGACGTAGAGAGAAGATATTTAAATGTGGAAAAGATAGCTTACGCACTAGTCATTGCATCAAGAAAACTATGTGCCTACTTTTCTGCACATCCCATCACTGTGTATACCAATGAACCATTGAAGAAAATTCTGCATAAGTTGGATGGCTCCGAACGTCTCCTGAATTGGTCTATTACTCTTACTGAGTTTGATATCACTTACCAACCAAGGAAGAATGTTGGTCCCAAAGGTGCAACAAGAGTATGAAAACAGCTAGAGGGGGGGGGGGTGAATAGCTGTATAAAAATTTCTACTCTTTTTGAAAATTCAACCTTGGCTTACTTGAGCTGAAAGTGTGGTCAAGTAAAAACCAACTTTCAAGCTTAGTAAAATGCACAGCGGAAGTTTTCTAAGTGCAAAACTTAGTATTGAAAAATAGTGTGGTCGACCGCAAAAGTGAAAGTGTGGTCGACCGCAAAGTTGAAAATAAGCTTAGGCAGATTTGTACTATAAACACAATTCAATATGGTGTTGGATAACTATGAAGATCAAACACAAGAAATAATATGAAAGATTAAGAACTTGAAATGTAAAGTGCAGAAAGTAAATGACACGATATTTGGAGAGGTTCAATCGTTAAAGATCTACGTCCTCTACCAAGATGGTTAGTCTTGGATTTTCTAAGGGAGATAGTATATTTGATTTGAGTAGCTGTTACAAGGAATACAAAGTGAGAATCAAACAATCTCAAATCTAACTATCTTTTTCTATGAAGCAAATCCTAGACAATAACCAGTGTATGTGTGTGTGTGCAAGATTCAAGAGCTCTTTATAATATGAAGAGAGAGCTTAATGAATCTATGGTGTTACAAATGGCTTGAGAGATTTTCTGGGTTGGATAATCTTGAAAGCTTTGAAGATGAAGAAGTGTTTGAAGATTCAAAGGATTCTGGAGATTTTGAGCTTCAACACTTCTTGATGATTATAACGACGTCTCCAGTAAATCTCTGGCTCTCTAGCTATCTGGCACTCTTGTATGTGTTCGTGTCTATATGTGTATCTCTTCAGGCTTGATCACAAGGTTTATTTATAGTCTTGGAAATAAAGTAGCCGTTGGAATTTCGTGTTGGGCAAGCTTCAAGGACAATGTGCTGTTGATGTATAATTGGAGCACGTGTCCTTTGTGTCTCTATGTTGCAGAGTTAGTGGCCCGTTGGAATTTTGTGTTGAGCAAGCTTCAAGGACAATGTCTTTGTTGATGTCTAATTGGAGCACGTGTCCTTGTAGTCTCCATGTTGCGAGCTAGTGGCAAGGTGGTGTCCGGCGTGTCCTTTGTACGAAATAACCCAAATGTCACCAATTTGAATTTTGGAGCAAATTCCGCAAAGGTAAATTTCTTCGAGTTAACTCGAGTTGTGATCGAAATTAAATTCTCAATCTTGATGAAGTGCGGTCCGGCAAGCCATGCGGTGCGGAATGTGATGCGGCCGCCATGGTCTCGTGGTTTGCACCGAGGTTTACCTTGTGGTCCATTATACCAACATCAAAATCTTCAAGCACGTGAGCTGTGGTAACATTGTATTTTGTTGACAATGATTATCTTGGGCCAAAATTCAATACCACGATCAAAACAATTTATTTGCGGTCCAAATAAATATTTTGTGGTCAAATAAATTCCATGTGGAAAATACATATTCCATGCACTTAAAATAATTCCATGCGGTCCAAAATATTTAATACTTTGTTGTTCCATGCGGTCCAAGCAATTCCATGGTTAATACATTGTATT
Source organism: Adenophora triphylla var. japonica (assembly GCA_022495995.1). Taxonomy (NCBI): domain Eukaryota; kingdom Viridiplantae; phylum Streptophyta; class Magnoliopsida; order Asterales; family Campanulaceae; genus Adenophora; species Adenophora triphylla. The sequence goes on along the minus strand of JAFEMH010003208.1, from coordinate 59,314 downwards.
GTGGTCAATACTTTGTTTGAACCCAAAAACAATTCTATGTGGTCAAGGATGCTCCATGCGGTCAATACATCTTTGTGGTCCAAAAAGTATTCTTTAAGTCAATACTTCATTAGAGCCCAAAACTATTATTAAAGAAATTCCATGCGGTCAACCGTATTATGCTTGCGGTCAACCGGATTTTTCAAACCAAAAATTATGCCATGCGGTCCAAGCAATGTTCCATGCGGTCAATACTTCCTTGTGCACCAAAAATAATACTTTGTTTATTTAAATCATTTTTTTGTGCTTTTTGATTTAAAACAATATTTTTGGAGACGAACCAATCTTGTGGTGACCTCATTTTTAGGTAATATTTTAATATTGATTTTTGACTTTTGCCTTCTAATTTTTAAAGAGCCATCTTTTTCAAGCCTAAATAACTAAACTATAAAAATGGACTTAACTAAAATTGAAGTTGTAAAACTTCATACATAATGTCCTATAGTCCATATAAAATAAAAATAAATTAGGTGATGGTATCAATCAAATCAAGTAATAGGAGGGGTTTATAATAAGCATACCCAACAATCTCCCCCTATTTGATTGAGACCATTACCTACTATGACAAAGGCTAATTCATTGTACTTGGTAAAAACATGTCCAAATAATTTAAGAATGGTAAATCATGTCCCAAGTCAATGCACACACTTAAGCCTAAGTCATAGATTTCTAACTTCCTATAAAGATAAAAGAATTTCATATTGGGAAGTAAGAAATAATCATTTAGTGCATTCAATGATGTTAACATGAAGTGCATGAATGCATTTAAACTAAATGTATGAAACATGCATAAGTATGAGATGTGCAAGATAAGCTATATGCATGAGTTATAAAATAATGCAATCATTATTCCACAAACAAGTAGTTTGAATGAATAAAGTTTTCAAAATCCATAATGATGCATTTTAGAATTTAGAGATTAAAAAAAAATTGTAGCTTACGAAATCTTACGAAGTTGGCTTGTGCTTGTCATTTAATGACATGATATTCTTCACAGCCTTTGTTTTGTGAATACTCTCTCCCCCTTAATGGTATCAATCAATAGGGAGGGTAGAGAGTTCACTTCCCTTGAATGTTTTTAGCATAACTCTTGCAAGGGCATTTTGAGTCAGATCTCTTCTATCAATCACTCAGTCGTGAATGAAGTGGCTTATATTCTGATGTCTTGAGAGATACGGTTGAACGTGACCTTTAATGAGCCAAGCGGTTCACCGTATTGAAGGCTTCTATAAAGCCTAGAAATTATTCAGAGGCTCATACAGTCCAATCTTATGCACGCGGTCAACTAGAGAATTGATAAAACATTTTGGCATGCTAAAGGACTAGTGCGGTCGACCGTGCATTGTATAGGCTTGGTGCGGTCGACCGTGAAGAATGGAATGGGCCATTCTTATTGACCTGTCTTTGAGCATGAACTTGAAACACACAATTTGTTAGTTAAAAAATAAGGACAAGTTTTACTTGAGTTCTAACATACCCATTTCTCCTCTTAAAAATACGAATCTCTTGGAGTCTAGAGCTTTGGTAAGAATATCTGCAATTTGATTGTCAGTACCAATATGCTCTAAATGAATGTTACCTTTTTCAACATGATCCTTGAGAAAGTGATATTTGATATCGATGTGTTTGGTTTTAGAGTGCATAACAGGGTTGTTTGATACTGCAATGGCTGATGTATTGTCACAATAGATTGGACAATTTCCTTCATGAATGCCATAGTCAACTAGTTGTTGCTTCATCCACAGTATCTGACAACAGCAGCTCCCAGCAGCGATGTATTCAGCCTCCGTTGTTGAGACAGACACCGAAGCTTGTTTCTTGCTGGCCCATGTAACAAGTCGATTTCCAAGGAAATGACAAGTTCCACTAGTGCTCTTCCTGTCGATTGTGCAGCCGCATAATCTGCATCCGAGAAACCCGTAAGATCAAAAGAGGGTTCTTTGGAATACCACAGTCCAAGGTGAATAGTCCCAGATAGATAACGCAGACTACGTGTTACAGCTATAAGGTGTGCTTCTCTAGGGTCTGCTTGATAGCGAGCACAAACACAAACACCGAACATGATATCTCGGTCTACTAGCGCTAGATATAGTAAGGAGCCAATCATACCTCTATACAAAGTTTGATCAACTTTCTTACCTTTCAAGTCTTTGTCTAACTTGTTACCTGTAGCCATAGGAGTGTCGTATGCTTTTGCATTTTCAAGTCCAAATTTCTTGATTAAGTCTTTAGTGTATTTTGCTTGGTTAAGGAAGATGCCATCATCACATTGTTTGATTTGGAGCCCAAGGAAGAAAGTGAGTTCTCCCATCATGCTCATCTCAAATTTGCTTTTCATGAGCTTCTCAAAACGCTTACACAAAATTTCATTAGTAGAGCCAAAAATGATATCATCAACATATATTTGAACAAGTAGTGTATGATCATTATATTTGGCAATGAAAAGAGTTGTGTCGATTTTACCTCGTTTGAAGCCCTTTTCTAAAAGAAATTTAGATAGAGTATCATACCATGCTCTTGGAGCTTGTTTGAGTCCATACAAAGCTTTTTGGAGTTTGTAGACATGATCGTGGATGTTTGTTGTCTTCAAATCCAGGAGGTTGTGCAACATAGACTGTCTCTTGAAGTTCACCGTTGAGAAATGCGCTCTTTACATCCATTTGATAAAGCTTGAATCTTTTGAAGGAGGCATAAGCTAAGAAAATTCTTATGGCTTCAAGTCTTGCAACGGGAGCGAAGGTTTCGTCGTAATCAATTCCTTCTTCTTGTCTATATCCTTGTGCAACCAACCTTGCTTTGTTTCTTGTTATGCTTCCATTCTCATCCATCTTGTTTCTAAACACCCATTTTGTACCAATTACTCCTTGATCCTTTGGTCTTGGAACTAAAGTCCAAACTTTACATCTTTCAAATTGGTTGAGCTCTTCTTGCATAGCCACAACCCAACTTGAATCTTGGAGTGCTTCATCAACTTTCTTTGGTTCAATTTGAGATATGAATGAAGTGTATTCATCATAGTGAGAACTTCTTGTTTGAACCCCAGAGAACAAATCACCAATGACATTGTTAATTGGGTGATCTCTAACCGCATGAATTTCTGGAGGTAAGTCGGTTGAGTTGTTTGTTGTTGAAGATCTTCAATAGCTACATCATTTGAGCTATCAAAGTAAGTGAGTTGAGGAATAGGCTCAATGGAATTTATGGGGTCAGATTCAACCGCATCATCTTACGAATGAACATCTTCGCAGGAATCTCTCGATGTTGAATTTGAGAAATTTGGTGCGGTTGATGTTGATGGATTTCCTTGAGTTGAGTGATTTTCTGATCTAGGTGTATTTTGAGAAGTATTACTGTCTCATTAGGCTCACCAAAATCATCAGCAACATTTGGAGCCAAATGTGGCTCAAGGAGAGAATGTTCATCAAAAGTAACATGAACAGATTCTACTATCTTTAAACTATTTTTATTAAAAACACGAAAAGCTTTAGAATGTTTGGCATACCCAACAAAAATACCTTCATCTCGCTTTAGGAGCGAATTTACCTCGATGCTCTTTTCCATTATATAGAATAAAGCATTTGCATCCAAATATTTTGAAGAAGGCTATGTTGGTTCTTCCTCTCCAAAGTTCATATGGAGTTTTGTTGTAGGTCTTGTTGATGAGAGATCTATTTTGAGTGAAGCAAGCCGTGTTGGTAGCTTCGCCCAAAAGTATTGTGGTAGCTTGGCTTCGGCGAGCATTGTTTTACCAAATTTCGATCAACGTTCTATTCTTTCTTTCCACAACTCCATTTTGTTGTGGAACTCCAGCAGCAGAGAAGTTATGATCAATACCATGGTCGTCACAGTACTGAGCTACACCGTTATTTTTGAATTCTGTTCTATGATCTGATCTAACACTAACGATGTCATCTTCTTTTTGTGTTTGGAGCTGTCTAAAGAGTGAGGTCAAAATATCATAACAATCATCTTTGGAGATCATCATTTCGACCCATGTATATCGCGAGTAATCATCCACCACAACTAAAGTATACTACTTCATCCAATACATGCGATGGTGACAGGTACAAACATATCAATCTGGAGTAGTTGCAAACATCTTGATGTTGAAGGCACGGTCTAGCTGGAGAAAGATGCCTTGGGTTATTTTTCAAGTTGACATGCGGTGCACTTCTTGTCGTAGTGATCAGCTACTTTGGGTAGACCACGAACTAGATTCTTTTTCAATCTTTGATAGATACTTGAAGTTCAAATGACTAAGTCTTTTGTGCCACAACCAACTATTTTCACTCACACTTTTTACTACAAAACAAAGATTAGTAAGATTACAAGCGTAATTAAAATCTATAATGTAAACATTATTCTTACGAATCCCTTTGAGCAACGTGACTCCGGATGTGCCATCTTTGATCAAGCAATTTGATGAAGTAAAGTTGCAGTGCATTCATTTGTCACAAAATTGAGATATGGAGAGAAGATTATGCTTGAGTCCTTTGACTAGAGATACTTCTTTTATAGTTAGATTTCCTTTTCGAATGACTCCATATCCAATCGTCTTTCCTTTGTTGTTATCCCCAAACGTTATCGATGGACCATTTTCTTCACGGACATCTTCCAAAGAAGGTGATATCTCCGGTCATGTGTCTTGAACAACCACCGTCGAGATACCATTCATTTGAATTTGCCTTGGAAGATTCAAACATGAAGCAGAGGACCTGAAATATAAACTTTTAAACACGAGGCCCCATTTATTCTTTTGGGTCCTGTGGTTAGCACCTTTTAACAACCCACACTTGTTTGACCGAAGGCGGATTATGTCTTCGAGCATTAGGTGTGAATCTTAAAAGGCATTCAAGCAATGAGTGACCATAACCATCACACACGTAACAATGATGAAAGCTACACATATCATGTGTTTTTACTAACTCTTTACTTTTCTTAAGAGTTGCATGCGGTTTGGGAGTAGTGATTTTAGCTTTGACAAAGGGAACCGGCTTTGGCTTGACTACGTATTTTCTAGGAGCATTCTTCTTGCTTTTGAAGGCAGGAGGAATGGTCGAAGAAGAAGGGCGGTCGGCCTTGCGGTTGCCACACCACTAATTCCACCGTAAGCGGTTGAAGTAGAGATGCGGCCAACTCCATAAGCCATGTTCTCCGGATCATCAATCTCGTAATCCTTTTCTTTTATCTCGAGAGTCCTTCCTATACTTTGGATAGACATAATTGAAAATTTGTCCTTTACCCTTAGGATTAGCATGCTTCCTCTTAGGAATTTCATTAGTTAGTTTTGAAATCTCCTCATCCTTTTCACTATCGGATGCACACTTCTCTTCTTCACCGGATCCAAAACCTATACCCTCCTTAATTCCATTGGAAATTTTGGAGTCTATAATTTGATCCGAGGTGGATTTTGACTTGTTCCATCTATCAATAATCTTTTGAAGATCGTTGATTTGGGTAACCAGGTCATCATTGCGAAGTTGAAGTGCAGCAACCTTAGTTTCAAGAATGAGGTTTTGATCTACAAGAGGAGTCATACTTTTGATTTGGCCCTTAAGATTTGAAATTTCGGACCTCATCACAGTTTTCTCCGTCTTGAGTTGAGAAATTTCATCGGTTGATAGTGATAGAGCTTTCTTAACATTTTCAAACCTTTGGATCATCACTTCAGCCTTTTTAAACATCTCTTCTTGATCCATGGGGAAATCTCATTAGCCCTTTTTGAAACTTTTGGAGTTGATTTAGCTTTTGAAGATGTTTCATTTTGGATGGAAAGATGGGGCGAGAAAATGAACAATTTCCAATCTTGGTGCTTGGAGTGAGGTCAAAATTGCTATAGTCCACACCGCTAGCCACAAGCTTGGTTTTCCTTGAAATCACCTCATTCCTCTTTTGAGCGACTCATCGTGAACTTCATCTTCGAGTCACTAGAAGCATCCTCAAAGAATGAGGCAGAGATTTACCTCTTCGGTACTCTCATCGCCGTCTTCATCGTAATCCGCCTCGATCCAAGTTGCAAGTTCTTTAGAATTCTCATCTTCTTCAAAGAACCATTCCCTTTCGTTGAGAAAATTTCGAAGGGAAAGTTTTCTTTTTCAAATACTCATATTTGGGTTGAGGGCACTCAAGCAAAATGACCTCGGCTTTCTACAATTGTAGCACACGAGGTCACTCTTTTTCTTTGAGTCACTCACCCTTGAAGATGTTGCTTCGGATATTTGCTTTTTGAAAACGGTTTTGAATTTTTACGAAATTTTTGAAAACGTTTTACAAACATGGCAAAGTCCTCATCATCCATATCGATGAGAGAAGAAGTTGAAATACTAGGATCCGAGGTAGGCTTTGAGGGTTTCTCCACATGATCAACAAATGCATACATAGAAAGTGATTTTCCCTTTCCCTCGACTTCTTCAATATGTTGTAATTTTAACTCATAAACTTTAAGGTTTGCATATAAATTACTAAGAGTCCATGTATTTAATTGTTTTGAATCTTCGAGGGAAGTTGCTTTGTGCATCCATTTGGATCCCGTGAGCGTAAAGGAATGTCATGTTAATTTCTTTATCGCTTAAAACTTTACCTAGAGATAAGCAAGCATTTACTACCTCAACATAGCGATCGTAGGTTTGACGTAGAGATTCATTGGGTAGTCTCGTTGAAGCCGCCGTATCTCCTTTCAATTTCAAATTTCTTGCTTTCCTTGCATTGATCATCACCTTCGAGATAGTTTTCAATAGAGTCCCACATGTCCTTTGCAGTCTTGCATTTGAGTACCTTCTGATAGGTTGAAGTGGGTCATGTTCCGGAAATGATATTTCTGGCTTTGCTATCCAATGCAACATATTTTCTTTCTTCGTCAGTCCATTCCCGTCTTCATTTTTGACTTCAGGAACTTCGGTATTGGTAGTTGCATCGTATTGGCTTTCATTGGAACAAAAGGTCCGTCGTTGATACAATCAACTAGCCTTTCATCTATTGACTCTAAATGAATTAGCATTCGAGCTTTCCAGATATCGAAGTGATCTTCATCCAACATAGGAATGTGTGAATAGTTAATCGTTGCCATAGCTTTTGAAGTTGCCATGATGAATCGGCACCCAAGCCGTTAAGCTTGAAAACAGAGAATAGTTTTATAAAGGTGTTTAGCTCTGATACCACTTGTTGGTCCCAAAGGTGCAACAAGAGTATGAAAACAGCTAGAGGGGGGGGTGAATAGCTGTATAAAAATTTCTACTCTTTTTGAAAATTCAACCTTGGCTTACTTGAGCTGAAAGTGTGGTCAAGTAAAAACCAACTTTCAAGCTTAGTAAAAATGCACAGCGGAAGTTTTCTAAGTGCAAAACTTAGTATTGAAAAATAGTGTGGTCGACCGCAAAAGTGAAAGTGTGGTCGACCGCAAAGTTGAAAATAAGCTTAGGCAGATTTGTACTATAAACACAATTCAATATGGTGTTGGATAACTATGAAGATCAAACACAAGAAATAATATGAAAGATTAAGAACTTGAAATGTAAAGTGCAGAAAGTAAATGACACGATATTTGGAGAGGTTCAATCGTTAAAGATCTACGTCCTCTACCAAGATGGTTAGTCTTGGATTTTCTAAGGGAGATAGTATATTTGATTTGAGTAGTCATACAAGGAATACAAAGTGAGAATCAAACAATCTCAAATCTAACTATCTTTTTCTATGAAGCAAATCCTAGACAATAACCAGTGTATGTGTGTGTGTGCAAGATTCAAGAGCTCTTTATAATATGAAGAGAGAGCTTAATGAATCTATGGTGTTACAAATGGCTTGAGAGATTTTCTGGGTTGGATAATCTTGAAAGCTTTGAAGATGAAGAAGTGTTTGAAGATTCAAAGGATTCTGGAGATTTTGAGCTTCAACACTTCTTGATGATTATAACGACGTCTCCAGTAAATCTCTGGCTCTCTAGCTATCTGGCACTCTTGTATGTGTTCGTGTCTATATGTGTATCTCTTCAGGCTTGATCACAAGGTTTATTTATAGTCTTGGAAATAAAGTAGCCGTTGGAATTTCGTGTTGGGCAAGCTTCAAGGACAATGTGCTGTTGATGTATAATTGGAGCACGTGTCCTTTGTGTCTCTATGTTGCAGAGTTAGTGGCCCGTTGGAATTTTGTGTTGAGCAAGCTTCAAGGACAATGTGCTGTTGATGTCTAATTGGAGCACGTGTCCTTGTAGTCTCCATGTTGCAGAGCTAGTGGCAAGGTGGTGTACTGGCGTGTCCTTTGTACGAAATAACCCAGCTGTCACCAATTTGAATTTTGGAGCAAATTCTGCAAAGGTAAATTTCTCTGAGTTGTGATCAGAATTAAATTCTCAATCTTGATGAAGTGCGGTCTGGCAAGCCATGCGGTCTGGAATGTGATGCGGTCTGCCATGGTTAATACATTGTATTGTGGTCAATACTTTGTTTGAACCCAAAAACAATTCTATGTGGTCAAGGATGCTCCATGCGGTCAATACATCTTTGTGGTCCAAAAAGTATTCTTTAAGTCAATACTTCATTAGAGCCCAAAACTATTATTAAAGAAATTCCATGCGGTCAACCGTATTATGCTTGCGGTCAACCGGATTTTTCAAACCAAAAATTATGCCATGCGGTCCAAGCAATGTTCCATGCGGTCAATACTTCCTTGTGCACCAAAAATAATACTTTGTTTATTTAAATCATTTTTTTGTGCTTTTTGATTTAAAACAATATTTTTGGAGACGAACCAATCTTGTGGTGACCTCATTTTTAGGTAATATTTTAATATTGATTTTTGACTTTTGCCTTCTAATTTTTAAAGAGCCATCTTTTTCAAGCCTAAATAACTAAACTATAAAAATGGACTTAACTAAAATTGAAGTTGTAAAACTTCATACATAATGTCCTATAGTCCATATAAAATAAAAATAAATTAGGTGATGGTATCAATCAAATCAAGTAATAGGAGGGGTTTATAATAAGCATACCCAACAAAGAACCTCCTAGCACAGCCTTTGGTTGACTTAATGGTTAAGACTGCCTTCATGGGTGAACACGTCCCCACCTCCCGTAAGCAAAACACAACGAAGGAAGAAGAGTCTCCCATTGAACTCCCATCCAACTGTTGGGTCTTATACAAGGATGGATCAGCTACGAAGGAGAGAAGCGGAGCTGGAGTTGTACTAGTAAGTCCGGAAGGAGAGTACACCATGAAAGACATCATCCGATTCAAGTTCCCTGCCTCCAACAACCAAGCTAAATATGAGGCTCTGATATTTGGTATCGAGTTGGCTTCCTTTTATGGAGCAACTAAAGTAGCGGCATTCTGTGACTCCCAACTTGTTGTCAAACAAGTAAAGGGAGAGTATAACACCCAAAACCCCGTACTTACCAAATATAGAGACCTGGTCGTAGACATGACAAAGAAGATGGAGTTCTTCGAGATCAAGCAAATAGGCAGGGAAGATAACCAAATCGCGGACGTTCTATCTAAATTAGCGACTATGGATGTGTCTGAGTCTAACTCCAATCCATACGTAGTTTTTGCTGAAGAACCAGCGTATGAAAGACTACAAATCATGCTCCTAGATGGAGAGGAGAGATGATGGATAGATGACTACACAGACTACATCGAGAAGAGCCAACTCCCAGAAGATGAAACACAAGCTAAACTTATCAAGAAAAGGTCACCAAGGTTCGTTGTGATGAACGGAGTCCTCTACCGAAGATCTTTTACTAAGCCCCTGCTGAGGTATGTATATCCAAGAAAATCGAGAATCTCTTGGCCGAAGTACATGAAGGCGTTTGCGGCGAACACCCGGGGGCCAGAACCTTAGCTGACAAGATCATCTCGCTAGGTTATTATTGGGCAAACCTGAGGGAGGATGCGCAAGCCTATGTTAGAAAATGTGACAAGTGCCAGAGATTCTCTGACATTCCTAGACTCCCAGCAATTGAGCAAACACTTGTGATACCTACATGGCCATTTGATATGTGGGGGATCGACATCATCGGACCCTTCCCTCCCGCTCGTGGTAATTGCAAGTATGTGATAGTAGCAGTCGACTACTTCTCCAAATGGATAGAAGCGAAAGCATTGGCCAAGATAACGAAAGAGAATGCAATCAACTTCGTCCATGACCACATCTGGTGTCGTTTTGGGCTCCCGCACACAATTATTTCAGATCATGGACTCCAATTATCTATGGCATTCACAACAGAGTTGAACAGAGTAAGAGTTCATCACGCCAAGTCATCAGTAAGTAGACCTCAAGGCAACGGACAAGCGGAGGCTGCTAACAAATTGGTCCTAACAGCCCTTACTAAGAACCTTGAAGGACGCGAGGGCAGATGGTTGGACGAACTTCCCCTAGCCTTATGGGTTGTTCGCACAACCACCTGGGGCCAACCGGGGAAACCCCATTCGTATTAACCTTCGGTTCTGAGGCTATGGCACCAGCTGCAATGGCTATCCCTACTGTGAGAAATTCTCATTATGATGAGCAAGTCAACAAGGTCAATAGGCTCTTAGACCTAGACCTGATAGATGAGAAACGACTAGCTGCACAGATGAGGATAGTGAATTACAAGCAAAGGACCAAGACGTACCATGACAAGAGGGTCAACAGAAGAGTATTCCAAGTAGGGGACTGTGTACTAAGAAAGATTGAAGCAACTGGTCGGAAGGCAGAACAAAACAATCTCTCCCCAAATTGGGAAGGTCCCTACATCATAACTCAAGTCATTCGAGAAGGGAGATACAGATTGAAGACTAAGGAGGGGAAAGAGCTCAAGCATCCGTGGCATTCCGACAATCTCCGAAAATACTATCATTAGTGTTAGTTTATTTTTATGTAATAGATTGGCTTTAATTATTAGTTGTTTACCTTTTCAGTATGGTATGATTGCAATTCGATGTAATCAGTTTTAGTTTATGAAATTTACTTCTTCAGCATGCAAAGCAACTACCAACTACTGACACAACACTAGAAGACGAGGATCTTATCCCCGACTCTTCAAAAAACATGCCAAACGTCTAGTCTACCTCGGCATAAACGACTAAATGGCCAACATCTAAAACCTACGTACGAGTCACCTTCCTCGGGGTAAGGAGATGAAAAAGAAGGAAGCCTAACGTCTTAACGAGGAAACCCCTCGACTCAAATGACTACAGGCAAGACCATCTGAAACCTATGTACGAGTCATCTTCCTCGACATAGGGCGATGAAAAAGAAGAAAAAACCTAACAGTCAAGACCGAGGACCTCTCCTCGGCCTGATGAATTGCCTTACGTCAAGACAAGGAAACACCTCGTCATAAAATGACTACAGGCATTTCACGTCCAAAACCTGTGTATGAGTCATCTTCCTCGGCATAAAGAGACGCAAAAGAAGAAAATACCCCAACAGTCAAGACCGAGGAACCACCCTCGACCTAATGACTTGAGGTCAAATATAAAACAGTCAAGACCGAGGAACCCCACCTCGGCCTAATGACTTGAAGGCAGAATTGCCATGACCCTTGAGTGAGCCAGCCTCCTCGTCTTATACAAGGGTGAAGAATGAGGAACCTATCCTCGACTTCCCCCTAAAAGCAGACTTGTACTTGTGCAACGCCCACAAACAAGCATTCAAATAATTCATAATATTAATACGACATGAATTGGAAGAGAAAGACATTTCATTGATCATCAAAAGAAAGATTTACAAGGTTCTACCCTATTACATAATGAAAAAGAAAAAAAACTTCCTAAGGCTTCTTCTTTTGTGGGATATCCCCAAAGAAAGCCCTATCCTCGGCACTAGTGGTTAGCTCGGATACGAGATCAATAGTGATGGTGGCTTGCTCGGTTTGAACATTAGTTTGAGCATCGTCAGCAGCACCCACCTCGGTCTCCGCCTCCATCTCGTCCTCATCTTTAATCCTTTCTATCAAGGCATTGAGGTTGTCAGGATCAACAGATGGAGGAACCCAGGCTTCCTTGCCAGCCCGAGCATCCATCTGGGCCATCACCCCCAAGTTGTACTCAGAGTAAGGAACAAGGTGGTGAAGAGCCCTAGCCGCATCGTCATAAGCATCCTGGTTGATAAGCCGAGAAATGGCATTAAGGTCCAGGCCGTGAGAGGGGTCAGCCATTAGACGATGGGCCAAGTGGAGATAGCCGTCTTGGAACATGGTGGCCGTCTTATCATTCACGGCATCTTTGAAGGCTTGGATGCCCTTAAAATAAGCAATAACCTCCTCTTCTTTGGAAGGAATGACAGCCTCCAGCTCTTGGCATTTAGCCTCAGCCCCCTCAACTCTCTGGGTGACCTCGGCTTTGAGCTTCTCTAGCTCTGCCACCTTTGCCTTAAGCCTCTCCATTTCAGCCGTCTCGACCTCCTTCAATTTAAGAGCCTCCTCAGCCTGGGCCTTGGCTTCCTCGACACTCTTCACCTTCTCCTCGGCCTTAGCTTTGGACACCTTCTCAGCATCTAGCTCCTCATCTCGAGCCTTCAGTATCCCAGCAACCGCTGACATCTCGGTCTCTCCCCTCTTCAGGTTGGCCTTGAGCTCAGTTATTTGCTTATCGACGGCTTTGTTATAGATGGACTGATGAGCAACCATGGTAGCCCACTGCATAGCCAGGTAAACAACATCAGCAACACATCAAGTGCAAGTACGAGAAAAAGACGATGAGATAATCACCTCAGATATCATCAGGCCCTGCCTAGTGATCATATGCTCATTGCTGTGCTTGGCCTTCACCAAACTTTCAAGAAGCTCTTCATCCATGGCCCTGTGGTTGACAGCTCGGCCCAGCCTGACATGAGGACCCTCCCTGGCTAGCACATTCAAGCCTCTGAGGGGAGTTGGTTGAGGAATGAATTGCCAAGCTAGGTGCTCGGCTTCTGGATAAGACGTAATTGTTTCGAGAGGGATTAATCAAGATGAGGAAGCAGCAGCAGGCTTCTTCATAGGGGGCCCCTCGGCAGAACCAGAGTGAGGCCTCTTCTGGCCTGAGTGCCTTTGAACGAGATCCGTCTCCTCGGCAGGCAGGATATCGGTTTCCATCTCAATCCCAGCAGTTTCAACATGGGGGCTATGCCCCTCGGTTGTTAGTAGTTTATCTCGGCTTCCCGATGCCTCCTCCTCGACATCGACAGTTTCCCCTATTGGCTTGACGGGCAAGGGGACATCACCCTTTGCAGACAGGAGGAGTTGATGAGTGGTTGCCTCATTCTTCCTCTTAGTGAGGACCGAGGTCTTGACCAATCACCTCTTCATCTTGATGAGCTCCTTGGGGTCAACGTCTTCCAGAGAGGCCATCTCGGCTTCATGTTCAGGGGTTAAATCTGCAAGTACGAGGAAGAGATGGTATATTACGACAGAGATAAAACAAGCATCAATTAACAAGTATCAAAAAACAAGAAAAGGGTAATTACATCCTACAACGTCTTCATCTCTAAGTCATTGATCTGGGGGGTCAAGTTTGCAACGATCGCACTCATCATGAAGGACTAGACCGGGATGGACCTTCCAGTCATTAAACCTCCTTCCAGTATGAACGGGAACGAGAGGAACCACGCCGTCCCTCGATCCCGACATCAGCCCAGCTTGAACATAATATCGGTCATCGGCTTCCAATGCCGCCCTCTCAAGCAAGCCTACCTTGGCAAAGTCATTAAGCCGATTAATCAAAGCCAAGGTCCATTCAGCTCGGACCACTTTCTTAGGGACCGCAGGCTCATCAATAGGAGAGGGGAACTCCCAGCCTTATCGGCTCTCCACCCTGATGGCATGGTTCTCCCAACCTGAAACCTTGCTGGACATAGGGAGGATGATCTTTGGTTTTTTAGAGTCACTCCTTATCACTATCAACCTGGTATCTCAGTATAGCTGATGTTGAAGAAATGGTGGAAGGTAGCTTGGATAGGCTCGAAACCTAGACTACGGCATAAAACAATAAAACTTACGAGGACCCTAGTCCTGTTGGCTCTCAGCATAGTCGGGACTGTGAGTACGCCAATCCAATTCACGACCCTTTATAAGTGCAGTTTAATATAATAAAATTGCACTGGAGGCATTTTGGTAAATTTTTGGTCCATTCCGAGACTTTCAGGAACTTTTTATAAGTTTCTTGCGAAGGAAGTACTTTTAAGTCTTTTCTCCAGGTAAAAGGACCTATAGAGAATTATTCATTTTGGACCTAGGAGGAATTATCTTGGAATGTTCCAGAACAGGTCTTTGGCGCCAGAAACGGTTATTGGCTCGTCAAGTCGTGTGACACAATGAGCCATGGAAAGCACATGCGTTAGGTCGTGTGACACAACTGGCCACTCATCAGCAGGTTATAAATAAGACCCTCCCCCTCTCATTTGAGGATCCATTCCAGCCTCCCTAAGGTCACTCTGTCAAAATCATCCCAGAAGCTCATCTCTCTCCTCCTTCCATACAGATCCACATCAATTCTCTCATCCAAATCTCCCTCTCTCTCTCTCACAATTCCATATCAATTCAACACACTCTCACACACACACATTGAAGGGCCAAAGCCATTCCTAATCTGAGGATTCTAGTCCACTTTGTACAGCTGAATCGAAGGTCTCTACACTTGGTGTAGAGATTGAGGATCTACAAGGGTAACAAATTCCCTCCCTCCTTATCTCTCATATATTTGCTCTTTTTATAATTTATGCAATTTCTATTCATTTGATTTGATAATTAGGCTCTATCTGCTCTAATTATTAAATTACAATCGTAATCTCTCTATTTAAGTTACTTTGATTGGTATTGTTTCATTATTATGGTCTAATTTGAATGTAATTGTGGCTTGCTCATCAAGGGAGTGTAGATCACCCCATATCCACACCTCCTTGATCGATTGGATGTTGATTCATGTATTTTCTAAGCTAAATCTCTGATGTAAGTCAATTTGGATAGTCCTTGGTTCATTCTGCATTTCAACTTGTATGGTTTCTGCGACTGGCATCATGTGTCATGCGACACAACCTACCAGGCTGAGTCCTGTGTCACACGACACAACTAGCCAAGCAGATCCTGTGTCATGCGACACATCTTGCCATTCTGCAGAAACTCCTTTCCAATTGTAATCTGTTCTTAGTTCTGTAACTAGGATGTGGCCCCCCTTTGCACCAAGTGGCTTACAAGATGTAATTCTCTCATTCTGATCAATAAAACAAAGCATTAATATGCATTTTTATCACATATTTTGTCTCACACGATTTGCACACACTTATTAATAATTTTGGATGTTGAATATTGAAAGACTCGTTTACGAGGCGTGTTGGGTGAACTCTCGGTTCTTCCCAACATGTAATCTGACTCCCGAACCCATTTTTTGTCTTTTCAAAAAGATTTTCAATATTTCCTTTAAAACGGCGTGGCGACTCTCATTAAATAAATTTTCGGCGAGCGTACATTCAGGGACCACTCTCAAATCTCCTAGAAACTCATTAATGAAAGGATCCAAAGGGAGACGAAGCCCCTATTGAAATTGCTTAAAGAAAAAATGGACGTGGCCATCATTATAGTAGAACCTATCTTTCTCTCCCTCGGTCTCAAAGGAGGGATGGCTGACGTAAGTTAATCTATACTCGTTCCTATCCACCCCGTATCTCGAGTATAGGGCCTCCAACATGGGATCCCCATCCTTGACTGGTTTAGCTCGGGGATGAGTAACTCCACCTCGGCCTCCCCTTCCTCGGACGCCTTTTCCTTCTACTTGTTCGCCGTCAACGAAGGCATCTACAATCTTGGTGGACGTGGAGGCCTCACCCCCTCTTCCCGTCATATCTGCAAAAGGCCGAGGAGCAAAAATTAGTTATATCGTCCAAGGCTGATATTAAGATGGGGAAGAGGGATGCCCCTCCTCATCGTTACAATAAGGCCGAGGAGGGAGCCTTACCACTTAACGAAGATGATCAAGGTGATCCGAAGCCAGGTAATACAAATTGATGTGTTCAATCATCTCGGCTCTACTCCCAAATAGTACTATACTGAGGGACAACGAATCGACTCTATCTATCCTCGTCTTGTCCGGATACTGGATGTACATCCTCGTACATCCATACCTCGTCAACATGTCTCCTATCTCTGCCAAGTTCACCAGTAACCATGGTCCTCTCTCTCTCTCTCTCCTGTAAACCCTTGCCCTTGTGGTACCCATAACGGAATCGAGGGGTATGGTCCCAATAACGTGCCATTTCTAAATGAAGAGTTCAAGAACTTTGTCAAGACAAGAAATTCAAGAAAAGCCTCAAAAGGGGTAACAATGGCGATTTCTAACAATCAAGTTCGAACGAAACCTAAGAGATTGCACATTAAAGCGTAGATTCAAGAAAATCAAGAAAAAGCTTCAAGGGTTCAACAATGGCGGATTTGAAAAACAAAACCCAACCAAAACCCTAGAAGGCGTGGTAAAATTGCAAAATCGAAGACGAAAATTATAAAGAGAGAAGCAATATACCTGTGTTGATGAAAATGAACTAAATCGAACGGTGATCGGAGGCTTCTGTAGATTCTGGGCAACTCGAAAGCTCAAGAACACGAAGAGGTTTTTTCAAACTTATGGGTTCGCTCTCAAATGCCTGGAAAGGTAAAAAGAAAAATTGAAAAGAGGTTTTGTTTTTATAATCAATCAGACGGGTTAAACCCAAAAGTAAAACGGGTTAATGGGTATGGCGCCCCCAACATTAAATGGGTGGTGGTTTCCAAGACGTGTGTCAGAGCATAGTGGACCATGCCTCATCATTGTACTGAATAACCGGCGGATAATGAAATGACATTGACACGTGGTAACCTGTTCGTAATCTCATAAGCCGAGGATGAGATGACTTTCTCCTCATCATAAGCCGAGCTAGAAAGTCGGGGGCCACTGAACAGTATAAACCGAGATACGACATGGGTTTGTCCGGGTCAAGCCCAAGTGGATTGGGCTATAAACATAATCCATCAAATATCAAATTACGAGGTAAGACATGAGCTCCCTCGTCTTCCACCTCGGCGTCAACAAGGCCGACCAAGGCTCAGCAAGCAAGTATAAACAAATCCCAACTCAAAGGGCCGGGAGACCTCCCTCGTAGGCCGAGATCCTCTCCCTTGAGGACGATGTGACTCCCTCGACCTTGATGTTGACACTACAGGCTTCACTTATTTCTCATTCCTTCCCCGGCTCATCATGGACCGAGATGACCATGTATGACGAGGAAAGAAATATATGCATCTCGGCATACCATTGTATGATGAGGAAAGAAATATTCGAATCTCGGCGCACCGGCCTATGACGAGATAAGGAATTTCTGTATCTCGGCTTTTCGGCAGAGCAGTCATAGATATCCTATTCAAACAAGGATTAAGAAGTTACAATCTAATCAGGATTGTACCCTCCTACATCAATTCAAGTCAAATAAGGACTCTCTAACAGATAAAATCCTCCTAGGATTATACCTTACCTCTTTACAGTCCAAGTTCAACATGTATTCTATCAATCCATCACTATAAATACAAGTCATTATTTCCATATTCAGGTACGTTAATTCTTGGACCCGAAGCTCTGTCAAATTATTTTCTCTCTCTACAAATCGTGAACTTACTCTCACGCCGGAGGGCCTTCGCCGGTGAAGCCCCGGCTTAGTTTACGTGTTTTGTCTTATTTTCAGGCAAAGTAATCGCCGGAGTACAACCGATCGCTTGAATTATTTGAGTTGATTAGACTTTTTGACATCATTAATACACAAAATAAAAATTTATACCATTTCAAATGAAACAGAGAGAGAGTATATTTTATTGATTTATAATAGAGTTGCTCCTATGAAAAACTAGTTTTTTCATAACATTATGAAAAAACGTGTTTTTGGACCCGGTTAAACTTGAGATACGCGAATTGAACCGGAGACCGGTTCAGTAACATAATTGAACCGTATTTTGTCAAATCAAATCCAAACGAACACACAGTCACACACAGTAAAACACAGAGTTACGACGCCGCAACAGAGAAATTCATCGAGCTAAATCAAAATTCAATCTAAAATCATTCCGTTTCAGACGATTTAGGTAATATATGATTCATTGTCAATTATAGACTATGAATTCATATATTTACAATCGTTCCTAATTGTTTTATTCAATACTGGCGATTTTTGATTAGGTTATGATGGGCTTACGTGATTTTGAAGAGGAAACTGGAAGTAATGCTACTGTAATTGATCGAATTCAGCACGAAGATGAAACTGGAGATAATACTACGGCAATTGATCAAATTCAGCACGAAGATGAAACTGGAGATAATGCTACTGTAATTGATCGAATTCTGCACGAAGTTGATGATAATCACGATACAGGTAATCCAATTTCATAATGCCAGTTATTTTATATATAATGCTAGTAGTTTGAAGTACCAGTTTTATTTTTTTTAATTGACAGATTGTGTTATTTAGATTGCCAGTATCACTTATTTAGAGTTCTAGTTTTAATTTTTTAGGATACTTTGTTCATTGAAGTTCCAGTTTGTGTTTATAGGAGTGCCAGTATCATTTATTTAGAGTGTCAGTTTGTGTTATTTAGTTCCAGTTTGTGTTATTTGTAGCTTCAGACACTGTCTTGTTATTGTAGTGCCAGTTTTTGTTTTTATGAGTGCCAGTATCACATATTTGGAGTCCCAGTTTGACTTATTGAAGTTCCAGTTTGTGTTATTTATAGCTTCAGCCAATGTCTTTTTATTGAAATGCCAGTTTGTGTTTTTAGGAGTGCCAGTATCACTTATTTGGAGTACCAGTTTGTGTTATTTAGTTCCAGTTTGTGTTATTTGTAGATTCAGCCACTGTCTTGTTATTGAAGTGCCAGTTAGTGTTGTTTGGACTGCCAGTATTCGAAATATTCAGATTTTTTGAGAATGAGGTCAAGGCAGCTTTTGCTGCAAAGTTTAATATTGGCTTTTGCTTGGATGAAAACAACAAGTTGTTTGATGTTGCTCATGAGAACCATCCAGACAAGTTTGAAAGGGTACTTTTCTCGCGAAATAATGAAAAGAGGGTGATAAATTCCTCAAAATATCGATTTCTCAATTCCATATTTGTGCTGGATGATTGATTTACCTTATACTTTACAACATTCCTAGGTAGACAAAATATATCATAGACATCTGATGCTGTAATAACATATTTATCTGATGAATTGATTTGTTGTATCCTTGTGATTGGTTCAAATCTATCAACATGAAACTGAACAAGCCTAAGCGGCAATACCTTAACCTCAAGATTCAACAGAGATCCAAATCCAATAGCCCTAACATCTCTCTTCTGGTCTGGAGTTAAACAGAACTCAACGAGTCTTTTGGGAGTACACGAATGCTCAAATTTATCACCCTCTTTAGGCCTCTTAATAGTGATATCAAAATCATCATCATCCACAACTCTTTTACGCTTTGATGGAACTGAAAATAAATATCAAAAAAACATTACATCGGTGCCGGCGTGACATGATTTCAAAGTGCCAGTTTTATGATTTCAAAGTGCCAGTTTTATGATTTCAAAGTGCCAGAATTATGGTTTCAAGGTGCCAGTTTTATGGTTTCAAAGTGCCAGTCTTAAGGTTTGAAAGTGCCAGTTTTATGATTTCAAAGTGCCAGAATTATGGTTTCAAGGTGCCAGTTTTATGGTTTCAAAGTGCCAGTCTTAAGGTTTGAAAGTGCCCGTGTTATGGTTTCAAAGAGCCAGTGTTATCTATAGTGCCAACATTTGCTTATTTTTGCAATTAAATGTGAATGTGCAACTGTTTCGATAGTGCAAGTGCAAGTAAATGTGACAGTGCAACGGTTCAAAGTGATATATTTAGGGTTTCAATAGAGCCAACATTTGCTTATGTTTGCTTATATTTAGGGTTACAATAGAGCAAACATTTGTTTATGTTAGCTTGTGTTTTCAAAGTGCCAGTTTTATGATTTCAAAGTGTCAGAATTATGGTTTCAAGGTGCCAGTTTTATGGTTTCAAAGTGCCAGTCTTAAGGTTTGAAAGTGCCCGTGTTATGCTTTCAAAGAGCCAGTGTTATCTATAGTTCCAACATTTGCTTATTTTTTCAATTAAATGTGAATGTGCAACTGTTTCGATAGTGCAAGTGCAAGTAAATGTGACAGTGCAACAATTTCAAAAGTGCCATATTTAGGGTTTCAATAGAGCCAACATTTGCTTATGTTTGCTTATATTTAGGGTTTCAATAGAGCAAACATTTGCTTATGTTTGCTTGTGTTTTCTAAGTACCAGAGCAACTGATTTGAAATCGAAGAATAATATGACTGAAAACAAGTAAAATTATACCTTCGTTACGCTTCTTGCTCCTCGTTTCTTTGGATTGACCGGTCATATTGTCGAATAACAAGTAAAAACACGAATGAAAACAGCTCGGAGATGATGAAACTCGGTGGAAATTGATACGCCGCAACAGCTCGGAGATGATGAAAATAGGGAAAATCGAATTGAAAGGCACAAATGAGGAAATCAAAAATCAAATACGCCGCGAGAAATTGAACCGGACCGGAAAAGCATATGAACCGTCCGTTAAATTGAACCGCGGTTGAAAAACACGTTTTTTATTAACTTAACAAAAAACGCGTTTTTTACAAGTTTTTTGCTTTATAATAACATAAGCAATTTTATTTTAATTAGAAACAGGTTCAAATCCAAATCTTCTTTTACTTAATATTAAATACTCCCTCCGTCCCGCTAATATTAGCACACTTTCCTTTTTGGGCGTCCCGCTAATATCCGCACACTCTCAAAAAGGAAACTTTATATTAATAAAATATTCACCCAACCCCACTCATTCTCTCTCCTACATTATTTTAATACTCACAACACCATTATAATTTATTACACCCTCCACTCATTCTCTCTCCACTCATTCTTTTACACTCACAACATTTTATTAAAATATCATATTCGCCCAATTAAGCAGCGGTGTTTGTGCTAATATTAGCGGGACGGAGGGAGTATTGTTTTCCACCTTCTCTCTCCGCTTCGCTGGTTTTTCCGAAGGCCAAAAAAATAAAATAAAAATGAAAGAAGAAGGAGAAAGCAAATAAAATAATATAAGCCCGTGATGTATTGTAGGCCCAAAGCTACCAACCTAATGACTAATGATTCAAAAATAAGTCAATATATGAAAGAGCCCGCTTGCTTTCCCAAGCCCACATTTCTCCCTCCCAACACAACACCCACACTTTTCCCATTTCTTGACGTGTCTGACTCTCTCTCTCTCTCTCTTATTTACAGTCACAGACATCATAAAAATGACTCAATCTCGATTGATTTTAATCACTTTCATCTCTCTTGCCCTTTCAAACCTCAAGCCGGCCAAGCACTCTCTGTTTCAATTTCCTCAGTAACATCTCATCTTCGCCGGCGTTTTTCCTATCATCTGGTGCACTCAAATCGCTTCTTTTTTTTTTTTATTGGGTCGATCTTAATTTGATTTCTGATCGTGGGATTTGATTTGATTTGATTTCGATCAAATCAAATGGTCTGTTTCCATAGCTCAATTTCGGTTGACAAGCCAATCGGCATGGCCAAATCGGTGACCCCAACCGATCCATCTATCAAACTGAAACAGGTTAATCAACTTCATAAGGCGAAAAAGACGCCCAATTCGCCTAATCAATTGAATATCCCGGCGTGTGAGCAATACCAATCTGCCGTGATTGATTTGATTATTCTTATTGCTGTGATTAGCGCCTCCGGATTTCTGGTGTATCCGTATGTGAAGTTATTACTGTTTAAAGTTGTTGAAATTTGGTGTGCGATCTCAGATGTGTTTAAAGAAGAGGTTTCTAGTGCTCCGATGATTTATGCGTGTTTAGGGATTAGCATTTTATGTGCTTTGTTAACTTTGTTGGCGATTATAGTATGTACGAACAAGAAATGTGGGAAACCGGGTTGTCGTGGGCTGCACAAGGCGGCTGAATTCGATATTCAGCTTGAAACTGAGGAGTGTGTGAAGAATTCTGGATTGGGAAAAGATGGATTGAAGATGGGATTATTTGAATTGCCTCGAGATTACCATAGGGAATTAGAATCTGAGCTTAAGAAGATGGCACCAATCAATGGAAGAGCTGTTCTTGTGTTTCGAGCAAGGTGTGGGTGTTGTGTTGGTAGAATGGAGGTTCCCGGTCCGAAGAAGCCTCGAAAGATTAAGAAGTAGACATGGTAAAGAGATCTTTTTTTCTCTTCTCAGTTATATTTCGTTTTCGGATGCTATAATAAGTTTGTATGGATATTCATATCCTGCATTTACATTCCTCTTATAATATAATGAATCTTATATACAATAGACTTTAGTTTATGTTTTCGATAGGTTTATTGTGATTCTGGATTAGACGATGAAATATTTTTAATCAATATCATATGTTGCCTGTTTGGCTGATTAATTTGCTGTTTTGGTTAAGAATTTTCTTTATTTTCCAACTGTTTCTGATGATATTCTTGAACCTTTGGTATTAATCATAGTAATACTAGAACAAACAGCTTTTAAGGCCTGTGATTTTAAACATTGTATTGCTGAAAAGTGAAACTTTATAGCCCACCTATTTTAGCCAGATAGTGGTCTGCCTGTTTTTCTTTGTTTAAGATGTGCCGTACTAAGTTTTTTGAATTTTAGGCCTGGTGATGGTGTTGATTATTCTTTCTTGATGTGTATTTAATCCTGGCCCACTCCCCTTCTCATTCTTTTCTTCTCATAGTTGTCATGTTTTTGAAAGTTTGTAGTTAAAACTGATTGTTTGCCGGTGATCAGCGATATCATGCATCTTGCAAGTATCTCTCTCTTCTCTTTCCAAGTGAATTTTTATGTCTACAAAATTTGAACCCTTTGAGTCAGCTAAATCTATGCTGTTGAGTTCACGCCTTAATGTAATTATGCTTGTGGAGCTTCTGAATGGCTGCTGCTCTGTTTTGATCCTCCTTACTTGTGAATGATTCATTGTGAATCACTTCAACTAACCCAATTGCGCAATTCACAATTGCTTGTTGATAAAGTTATTTCATTAGTATCCTCCTTAATCTAGATAATGCGATTTCACCATAACCTTAGTTCTTTCAGCTATTACGAGGAAAATGATATCTAAAATCGTTTTTTATTTATTATTATTATTTTTTTTTAAGAAATTCATTGTTTCCCAAATATGTGTTCTTTCTTATCTGACTTTTTGTTATGCCTCAACCAATGCACCGTCTTTTATGGTATATCTACATGGTGTGTATTCTCAGCCATGAACTTTCAAGAATCGCATGTGCTCCATCTAATCTGAATGACCCATCTGGAAAGAAGCATGCACCATTCTAGTCATGAATTACATTTATGTCCACCTTTATGTTTATATGGCTAGCCTTTTAGCCTCATGGGGTGGCTCCTATAGAAATTGTAGTTGTTTTAGGCCTTAGAGATGTGGATATATGTGCAAATGTCAATGCAAGGCCCACAAATTTGATATTTCCTCTTCATTAACTTCTACGTTCGTTTCTTGAAAAGAAAGAATATACAAACAAGATAGTACAATCTTGACCTGCAACGAGTGTTATTTGGGTTGAATCATGCATTTCTTGCTGCTCCTCTCCCTATTGTCCTACCTTCACATTCTTGAATTTATACCGTGTTTTACTTTTTGACTAGAAAACCCACAAACTTTTGTTGTTTTAATTTTGGTTGATAGGATATATTTGGTACGGAGGAAGTAGCTTTTAGTTTAATATATTTTCAGAATCTTGGTGTGGTATATTGATAATCTTCTTGGTAATGGATCTTATGAATCATGAATGGAGATGCTGCCGCTCTTGAATTTGGGAGATGAGGGAAATGGGTCATTTCATTTCTTGGAGCTAGAAAAATCGGAAACTCTAAAAAGGGTACTCCACTTTATGGCGAAAATGTGGCATGTTGTTAATCTTCTTGGTAAATTAGCGGTCGGTTTTATATTGCCTTGTCATGGACTGCAAAACTACAGATGTTTATTAGTTCATACATAATCAAGTGAGCACGTTCGCTTGCATGAGACGGGCTATATTTTGTTGTAGGTTTGGTGATGCCTTGTTACGGAGCAATACAACAGATGTGATGCTATTCTTCTTAAGTAGGCATCAGTTTTCCAAGTCTTGTGAGACCTTGTTTCACAAGGTTTAGTGTTTCTGTTCTGGATTTTGTTCTCTTTATCATTTGTTTACTAAAAGTTTACTAAAGGGATTGAGTGTGTGTGACATCCGGTGTGTAACATCTGATTGCAGTGCAGTCGGATGGAGTTACACAGAGTGTGTGTAACATCTTATTGCAGTGTTGTTGGAGGGGCAGGGGCGTAAAATTCTCAAAATGACTCTTATTAAATGTTACCGGCCAGATTAAAACAAAAGAACCGAGATCTGGACCACCCATAATCAGTGAACAAACTTTTCTTGTGATAATGCAAGGTAAAGTTAATCTCTCTCGCTCAAATCTAGTGCCAATTTTTTTTACAAAATTACCGAATTCACCTTCGATATTTGATTCCAAAAAAATATAAATATATTTGAGAATAAAGAAAACAAAATTGTACTTGAATGTAAAAAAATTGTTATATAAATCAATACATAAACGAAACAAATGCAGTAATTTCCTATACCCAGCTCCTCTCATCATCTAGGCAATATTTTCATCAATATCCCCAAATAACAAAAAATAGGCCAAATGGATGATCCATTGCTGTCTATTGGTCCTGACCCGATTCACTGCTCTCTGGATGGATCCCCAATTAAATTACCCATTGGTTCCGGGTCGATGCCTGTACACAAACGGGAAAACAAGTTGACGACCTCTCCCTCGTTCCACCGGCATCTCGTACCTGCAAATCGGGCAAGATCCATGGATCCTTAGCCATTTATCAATGCAGCCCGAGTGATAGCAATGCGTACACGGCATAACCTTCACTTCATCTCCGATCTTATACCCATTCAAGCAAATCGAACATTCTTCCTCCTCCGTCTCCGCAATAATCATCGCCACTGGCATCTCCTCAACAGCGGCCTTCGATGCCGGAGAAACTCCATCTTTACCACCGCCAATCGGAATTCTCAAGCTTACTAGTTGGCCGTCTTGCGGCGGCCAAATCCCCCTCTCGGTTAAACTCGCAATCGAAACGCGAATTTGGTGTTGAATCAGCTCAGACGACAACGACATGGTTGATTGTTGGAGAGAATGGAATTTGAGGTGCGAGTATAAATAGTGGATGGAAGGCGGTGTTTAGCGGAATGATATTTACAAAATCTCTTATTCCTTTAAGGAAAGGAAAACTTGTTTTAGGACTTTGAGCCGTTACCACAAATCTTCTCTTTCTATTTCTTTAGATTTTATTTCACTATAAATCTTACTAATTATTTATACAGAAAAATTTGGGAAAAACCTGTTTCTCCATATCCATAAGTTATAAAAAATCCTGTTTTTAAATATATGTTTTAAGTTCTAAACTCGATTTTTTTAAGAATGAAAAATGAACTTTTTATAACTTATGGAGAAACAGGTTTCTCCTAAAACTTACTGAGTTGGTTTTGGGAGAAACTAGTTTCTCCCAAATATTATAAAAAATCCAATTTTATTTTAAAAATCGGTTCAATGACCGGTTCAGAAAGTCGGGTTAGTTTGGTTTAAAATTTATGTACCAGTTTTTTAAGTTAAAAACAAGACTTTTTATAATATTTGGGGTTCCCCCAAAATTTTCTGTTTTTGCATTCACCCGTGAAAAATAGATATATCGAAAGCTCATCTGATAAATGAAGATTAATGTACAATGTTGTATGAACAACAAATGAATTCAAACACAATCTCATCCAATCCTAATCTTAGAATTCATGACAAAAATGTTGAAAATGGATAACGAAAAGTTAAGTTTAACTTAACGTTGACCTAGGTTTCTAACGAAAGTTCGTTATTTGTTAACGAAACTAGTTACAAATGATAATCTACATTTGTTGTAGATTATATATCTCATTTAATGTCTCAAAAACCATTTCCGGGTGAATGAGAAATTAATGACAAAGTTTTGTAACTTAACGAGAGTTATTAAAGGGTGTTTACTATGGTTTGATGTGCTCGGTCGAGCAGAGTCCTTGACTCGGCCGAGCAGAGCACAGAAATTGGCCAAAGTTTCTGGACAAGCTTGCTCGGGCGAGGCATATGCCTGCTCGGCCGAGCAGTGTGATTGACACGGCCGTGCAAGTCATTTGAGTCGGCCGTACAGCTTGGTGCTCGGCCGAGCGAGTCCCTTGACTCGGCCGAGCAGATCCTGAACAGTCACCAATTCAAACAGAAAGTTGTGTCTTTTCGTGGGAAAAGACACAAACCCCTTAACTCTCTTTATATACTCCCCCTCCGAATTTTAATTCATTCATACAGTATTTTGAGCCTTCCTACCCTCTAGCAAGATAGATAAACATATCCAAATCATTAGCATATTGTTGCATCAAATCCTTCAAGTCCAAAGTTGCAAAACATTGTGTTGTTCGCTAGAGTATTTGATTTGGAGTGCTCCTATCTTATACTTAAAAGTCGTTTCATCTTACTAGAAGATTGCCATCGAAACCGTAAGCACCTGTGCGGGGCAATTACTTCTTACGGAGATTGTATTTAATACAAGACTCGACTTAATTTCATTTGTTTTCAATCTCCGTTACTTTACCCGTCAGTTTTTCTGTTAAGTCTTAAAGAAGCCTACCAATAAGTCCAACAATCGTAAGAAGTAATTTAACGCTTCTTCAGACTTTCAAGAGATGGCAACTGAGAAAGACACCACCGCATCAAGTCAAGGCAATGTAACGCCTCCTCCTCAAAGTGACGCAATGTTCAAAAATGTTGCACCCGCTCATACACCGCATCACCCGGGTCATGGTGAGAAACCCCCGAAGTTCACTGGTGTGGATTTCAAGAGATGGCAACAGAAGATGCTATTCTACTTGACCACCCTAAGCTTGCACCGCTTCTTAAAGGAAGATCCTCCGGTAGTGGCAAATGGTGATCCCGACCCTCAAAGGCAAATGGCCAAGGAGGCTTGGGCTCACGGTAATTTTTTGTGTAAGAATTACATCCTAAACGGACTCGACGATGCATTATACAATGTGTATAGTAACTTCGAGATAGCCAAGGCGTTGTGGGACACCTTGGAAAGGAAGTACAAGATCGAAGATGTCGGGTCAAAGAAATTTGTCGTCGGTAAGTATCTTGACTTCATGATGGTCGATTCCAAATCGGTAACAACTCAAGTGGATAAGTTCCAACTCATTCTACATGGGCTTGATGCCGAGGGGATGATCATGAATGACCCATTCAAGGTGGCATCCATCATTGAAAAGTTGCCGCCTTCTTGGAAGGATTTCAAGAACTATCTCAAGCATAAACGCAAGGAGATGTCCTTGGAAGACATTGTTGTTCGTCTTCAAATTGAAGAGAACAATAGAATCAACGAGGCCAAGGATGCTAAGGGCAAGATGGAGGCTAAGGTCAATCTCGCCGAGGCTAGCACAAGTGGCACAAAGAGAAAGCATTCCGAAAATACCGGGAATGCTAAGAAAGGAAAGAAAAAGAAGTTCAAGGGGAGTTGCTATAATTGTGGGAAACCGGGCCACTTAGCAAAGGACTGTCGTCTTCCGAAGAAAGAGGTGAATAATGTTGACCACATGGACCTAGACTTTGCAGCGGTGGTCTTTGAGGCTAACATTGCAAACTTGGATGATAATCCAAAAGCTTGGTGGATAGATACCGGTGCTACCTACCACATTTGTGGTAATAAGGAGACTTTCTCCTCCTATACTCCCATCTCCGGAAGGAAGCTCTACATGGGAAACTCCGCGACCTCCGATGTTCAAGGCATTGGAAACGTGATATTGAAGATGACTTCCGGAAAAGAAGTAACCTTGTTAGATGTGCTGCATGTTCCAGACATCCGTAAAAATTTAGTTTCCGGCGCTTTGCTTAGTAAGGCCGGATTTAGACTTGTATTTGAATCTGACAAATTTGTAATAACCAAGAATGGTTTGTTCCTTGGAAAGGGATACCTCGAGGAGGGCCTTTTCAAGATGAATGTAATGAATATTGTCCGCCATAGTGCGAAGAATAAAAACGTTGTTTCTTATGTTTACTTGTCAGAAAGTTCAAATTTATGGCATGATAGATTAGGACATGTAAACCTCGACACCATTAAGAAATTAGCGAGACAAGATTTAATCCATATGACTAAATCTGACTCGACTAATAGGTGCGAAGTTTGTGTTGAGGTAAAAATGACGAAGTCGCCATTTAATGCAATAGAAAGAAACACAACTCCTCTTGAATTAATTCACATCGATATATGTGATTTAAAACTTATGCAAACTCGAGGAGGTAAAAAGTACTTCATTACATTTATAGATGATTGCACAAAATTTTGTTATGTCTATCTCTTAAGAAGTAAGGATGAAGCCTTAGGGGCTTTTGAGACTTATAAAAAAGAAGTTGAGAATCAACTTAACTTAAAAATTAAGAAAATTAGAAGCGATAGAGGTGGAGAATATGAAGCACCGTTTGAAGGATTATGTTGGGAATCCGGCATAATTCATCAAACAACGGCTCCATATACCCCTCAATCTAACGGAGTTGCTGAACGCAAATACCGTACTCTCAAGGAGATGATGAACGCGCTTTTGATAAGTTCAGGCTTACCCGACAATTTGTGGGGGGAAGCCGTACTCACTTCTAATTGTGTTCTTAATAAAATACCCAAGAAAGGTATTGATAAAACGCCCTATGAATTACGGCATAATCGTAGGTCATGTTATAAATACCTTAAGGTGTGGGGGTGTTTGGCCAAGGTTGAAGTACCTAAGCCGAAACAAGTCAAGATTGGTCCAAAAACCATTGACTGTGTTTTTATTGGATATGCCAATAATAGTAGTGCCTATCGTTTTATAGTACACAAATCGGACATTCCTGATATGCATGTAGGAACTACTATAGAATCAAGGAGTGCGGTATTCTTTGAAAATATCTTTCCGGCTAAGGACAGGAATGATATAGGTTCTAATAAGAGAACATATGAGTCTACAACCGATCCTTCTCAAATAGAAGATGAAGAACCGAGACGTAGCAAAAGGGCAAGAGTGGAAAAGTATTTTGGTCCTGATTTTCTATCTTACATGTTAGAAAATGAACCAGCCACTGTTAAAGAAGCTTTATCCGGTCCGGATAGCTCGTTCTGGAAAGAGGCTATTAACAGTGAAATAGAATCCATAATGCTCAACAATACTTGGGAATTAGTTGATCTCCCTCCAGGATGCAAACCGTTGGGTTGCAAATGGATCCTTAAAAGGAAGTATAAGGCAGATGGATGCAGTCGATAAGTCCTGAAAGCTTTGGGGTAGCCAAAGGGTTTAGACAGAAAGAGGGATATGATTTCTTCGATACATACTCCCCTGTCACAAGGATCACATCTATACGTGTTCTCATAGCTATTGCAGTCGTGCATAATCTTGAGATACACCAAATGGATGTGAAGACAGCTTTCCTAAATGGAGATTTAGATGAAGAAATTTACATGGAACAACCCGAAGGGTTTGTTGTTCCAGGTAAAGAGCAAAAGGTGTGTAAACTTGTAAAGTCGTTGTACAGACTAAAACAAGCACCCAAGCAATGGCATGAAAAGTTTGACCGAACTATGTTATCAAATGGATTCAAGATTAATGAATGTGACAAATGTGTCTACATCAAAGGAACATCTGAATCATTTGTAATAGTTTGTCTTTACGTAGATGATATGCTCATAATGGGAAGTAGTCATGATTTGATCATGAATACCAAAGGCATGTTAAAGAAGAACTTTGACATGAAAGACATGGGATTAGCTGATGTAATATTAGGGATACAGATCTCTAGAACATCTGAAGGATTAGTTCTTTCACAATCCCATTACCTAGAGAATGTTCTTCGGAAATTCAATGTCTTTGATGATCCTCCGGCTAAGACACCGGTAGACTTGGCTCTACATTTAGCCAAGAACAAAGGGGAACCAGTTTCTCAACTGGAATATGCAAGAATAATTGGTAGTCTGATGTACTTAACGAATTGTACACGTCCAGACATTGCATATTCAGTAAGCAAACTAAGTAGGTTCACAAGTAATCCTAGTACTGATCATTGGAAAGCACTAATGAGAGTACTAAGATATTTAAAGTATACATTAAACCATGGCATACTTTATAAGAGATATACAATAGTATTAGAAGGATACTGTGATGCAAACTGAATATCGGACACAAAAGACTCAAAATCCACAAGTGGATATGTTTTCACTATAGGTGGAGGAGCAGTGTCATGGAAATCCTTCAAACAGACATGTATAGCCAGATCCACGATGGAGTCTGAGTTTATCGCTTTAGATAAAGCTGGGGAAGAAGCAGAATGGCTTAAGAACTTCCTGGAGGATATTCCTTGTTGGAGCAAACCTGTGTTCATGCATTTCAATACATTGTGATAGTCAATCAGCAATTGGAAGGGCACAAAATAGTATGTACAATGGTAAGTCTAGACATATTCGTCGTAGACACAATACCATTAGGCAGTTGATCAAAGTTTAACTTAACGTTGACCTAGATTTCTAACGAAAGTTCGTTATTTGTTAACGAAACTAGTTACAAATGGTAATCTACATTTGTTGTAGATTATATATCTCATTTAATGTCTCAAAAACCATTTCCGGGTGAATGAGAAATTAATGACAAAGTTTTGTAACTTAACGAGAGTTATTAAAGGGTGTTTACTATGGTTTGATGTGCTCGGCCGAGCAGAGTCCTTGACTCGGCCGAGCAGAGCATAGAAATTGGCCAAAGTCTCTGGACAAGCTTGCTCGGGCGAGCGTATGCACCTTTCGGCCGGCGGTGTGATTGACACGGCCGTGCGAGTCATTTGACTCGGCCGTGCAGCTTGGTGCTCGGTCGAGCGAGTCCCTTGACTCGGCCGAGCAGATCCTGAACAGTCACCAATTCCGACAGTTAACCGGTTCGGTTAAGGTTAAGATTTTTTCAAACCGTCTAACCGGCGGTTATTACCGTCGGTTATTTAACCGGTTATAACCGTTTAAATAACCGACGGTTATAACCGCCTTAACCGGTCAAATTCAAATTACTCCCCAACGGCTACCATTAACGGCTACTTTGACCCCATTCAAATTCCAGGGCAACAGCTACTTTGACCAGACCAATGACCGGCCCCATCCCTCCCGGGTGCTCCCCAGCTTACTGGGTCAGTTTGTCTTGGGCCTCTTGGCTGGCCAGTCCCCTCCCCATTCAATTTAAAATAATAATAATAATTTTCTTGAATAAAATCAACCCTATAAATAACACCTCCCTCCCTCTCACCATTTCATTTTCACCTTACTTCTCTACTTCTACTCTCTCTCTCTCTCTACTCTCAAATATCCTAAGGACCTAAGCCTCTCTCATATTCTCATATTCGATTTTCAGTTAGTTTTCTTACAATTCCCAATTAGATTTTTAACGAAATTAATATTTTTTTCTATTTCGAGAATTCTATTCAGTATTTTAACAATTCCATTTAGTTTTTAAGAATTTCAGTTAGTTTTTTGAAATTTCAGTCAATTTTTTAACGTTTTCAGTTAGTTTTTTAGAATTTCAGTCAGTTTTTAACATTTTCAGTTAGTTTTTCAGAATTCCAGTCAGTTTTTTGAAATTCCAGTCAGTTTTTTAAATTTTCCAGTTAGTTTTTTTCAGAATTCCAGTTAGTTATTTAGAATTTCAGTCAGTTTTTTAACGTTTTCAGTTAGTTTTTCAGAATTCCAGTTAGGTTTTTAGAATTTCAGTCATTTTTTTAACGTTTCCAGTTAGTTTTTCAGAATTTCTGTTAGTTTTTTGAAATTCCAGTCAATTTTTTAAAAGATTTTCAGTTAGTTTTTTAACAAAAGTTAGCATTTTTTTTCGAATTCCAGTCAGTTTTCTAACGAAAATGTCTTCTCGAAGAGGCAACTTAGGCAAGGAACATGTTGATTCTTCCTCCCATAATAACGAAGAAGATTTCGAATTTTTTGAGAAACCATTTTCACAAAATGAGCAAGATGTGGATGAAAATGTTGTTGAAAGTGGTAGAAGGGGTAGGGGCGGCCGAGGCCGAGCTCGAGGTGGTCGTGTTCGGGGACAAGAACAAGAACAACCGCCAACGATGCCACGTTCACGTGCCCCTAGAGAGTCTACGTTCCACACTTTTACAATTCATTTTCGAAAAGAGCAAATTGATCCCAATGACGACCGCTATTATCGAGCGCTTTACAACTATTGTTCAAAATCCTACCCATTTACGAAGGGTGGAGGGCATGGGTCACTTAACGCCCACACACGCACACAACATCCCGATAAACTTGGCATTTAGAGTGGTCAAACTCAATTAGCTCCAACCACCACCGAAGGTTCGTCTTCCGTCCTATTTAAATTTAATAAGGTCATTTATAGGTAAGAATTGGTCAAATTTGTTTGTGTTAAAGGACTTGCTTTTAACTTTGCGGATGATGAATTTTATGAAAGATTTATATGACTTTCTTTAAATCCCGCTGCCTCAAGAGTACCACGTTCGACTCTCGTACGTGATATTCATAAGGTGGTGTTGACATATCAAAAAACTTTAATTGAGGTTTTATCAAATTTACCAAACAAAGTTTAATTTGTGCTGATGGTTGGAGTGATCATTGGCAAAGAAATAGTTATTTGGGTGTTACTTGCCATTGGATAGATTATTCTTGGACTATCCAAAAAAGATTAATTGCGTATGAAAATTTTGATCCCCCCCATACCGCCGAAGCAATTTGTTCAAAGTTGCGTGGAATTGTTTTAAAATATAAGATTACGAATAAAATATTTACTATTTCTTTTGATAATGCTAATGCTAATACTGCTAGTTTATCGAATTTGATTAGAGTTTGTCAACCGTCATTTGGTGGTAAGTTTTTTCATATTAGATGTTTATGTCATATTATTAATTTATGTGTTAAAGATGATTTGCATGCATTAGAAGCATATGTTTCCCCAATTAGAGGGGCTCATGAATATATTTCTAGAAGAAATAATGTTACAAAAAAATGGATTAAGTTTTTAAGAAATCAAAATCTTGGTGACAAATATTTTTACTTTCGATGTTCCAACTAGGTGGAATTCCACCTATAAAATGTTAAAAGATGGTTTTGAGTATAAATAGCTTCTTATGGATTTTTTGCTACACTTGGTAATAATCAACCTTTATTTGCTTATCAATGGAATGCATGCACTAATTTGTGTAAATTGCTAAAGATTTTTAACACCGCTACTTTGACATTATCGGGAGTTTATTATCCAACTTCCATTTTGGTTCTTGAGCAATGTGTTGCAATTGTTACTAGTTTTAATAATTTAAAAGATTGCTTTGTTTTAAAATATTGCATTTTTTCCATGAGACAAAAGTGGATTAAATATTTTACCACTATTCCGTTTTTATTTTTGGTTGCAAAAGTATTAGATCCCCGTGTTAAATTAGATGAGTTGGAAGCAATTTTAGCTTTTTATTATTTGAATTTATACCCCGAAGGTGACGGTGATAATGAAATTCCGTCGAATATTGTTGCTACTACAAAAAATGATTTGGTGTCTCTTTTTAACGAATATAATGCAATTCATGGAAATCCTTCTCAAAATGTTGATTCAAGTACTTCTTCTCAAGATGTTGGTGGTAATTTAGTTGAGGCGGATCCGTATCATTTTTTTGCTAATTTGTATAGCAAAAAAAACGTCCTCGAGTAGGGACTTCTTCTTTCTCTAACATTCCCTTGTAGTTAGAAATATATTTCAACACTACTTTTGAATGGGATCAAAGTAGTGATAATCCAAATTATTTTGATGTTTTAAAGTGGTGGTCAAGAAGGAACGAAAGTTATCCTATACTCTCTATAATTGCAAAAGAAGTCTTAGCTTCTCCCGCGTCAACGGTGGCGGTCGAATCGGCATTTAGCATTGGAGAAAATGTTTTGGATGAATGATGTTCCCAACTAACAGTTGAAAACTTGAAAAATCAACTATTACTTGGGGATTGAGTTAGATCGGAAAAGAGAGAACAAGATATGCCTTATGAAGACGATACACTAGACCCAAAATATCAATACGATGTGGATGACTCTACGGGAAGTGAGCGAGGATTAGATTATTTTTTAATTTTAATTTTTTAGATTAGGTTTATTTTTATTGAATTGTAAGAGTTAGGTTGAGGTAAAGGCTCCTAAATGTCCCCCCTTAATTATAAAAGGGTAAGGTTGGTTGTCCCCCTCTTTGTAATTTTATTTTAATTAATAAAATTTAAGGGTACTGTCCCTTTTTCTTTTATATACTTTCGTTTATTTAAAAAAAAAAGTTAAGTTTTATTTCTTTCAAAATTCATAACTTTTTTTATATAACTTTTTGCAAAAAATGTATATTGTAAACAAAAGTCTAAAATAGTCTTCTTTATCCAAATTTTTTTTTTTAAAAAAAAGATTAACTTTTTATAGAACTTAACAGAAACTGTTAAAAATATGTTAAAAAGTTAACTGTTTTCTTTAAAAAAATGTTAAAAACTGTTTTTAAAATAAATATTTCTCAAATAGCTTTATTTAACCAACAAAAAAAAAACTGTTAAAAAAATCTGTTTAACACACTTTCCGTTAAAATTTCATTTCTTTAAAAATTCTTAACTTTTTTTATCTAAATTTTTTCAAAAAAAAAAAACACTAATAACTAACATCTTAAATAGTATTCTTTATTAAAAAAAAGGCATATAGAGTACAAAAGTTAACAGAAACTGTTAACTATTCCGTTAAAAGGACTAATCTGAAAAAAAAAGGGCTTTAGTTAATCGTTTTAATCGGGTAAACCGTGTTAACCGGTTATAACCGTTAACCGGATAACCGTAACCGTTAGTACACGATTAACGGTTAGGTTACAGTTAAGACTTAACGATTTTTTTAACCGGCGGTTATAACCGTATGGACACGTCTAAACACAACTGAATGAGATCCCCTTGATATTTCTCAATATTTATGAACCTTTAATTATCAATACTTAGACAATTTTTAATCAAATTTTACACTCATTTTATTTACAAGAAAGCATCGTAGTAGCGAGCTCCGTACCCGAGTTTTTTTTTATTAAAGTGTAAAGCTATATATTGAATTTTATACCTTTCAAGTAGGGTACACTTTGGTAGCGAGCTCCATATCCCTAATGCTAAATATAAAACCAATATATTATACTCCCGTTTGGCAAGAAAGTATCGTCGTAGCGAACGTTTTACCCCGAGTTACTTTAGAAGTATTTTTCATGTCTATTTTAATATCAACCATATAATTAGTGACTTTGTTATTTTAACCACAAAGAGCAACT
The DNA here is from genome assembly GCA_022495995.1 of Adenophora triphylla var. japonica. Taxonomy (NCBI): domain Eukaryota; kingdom Viridiplantae; phylum Streptophyta; class Magnoliopsida; order Asterales; family Campanulaceae; genus Adenophora; species Adenophora triphylla. The sequence goes on along the minus strand of JAFEMH010003208.1, from coordinate 23,855 downwards.
TATCAACATGTTAAACTAAGTATAATCTTATACTAGAACAAAAAGGTCAGCATGTTCCGAACTGCCGCATTAAGAAGACATATAAAAAATAAAGATTTTTTTATTACGTAGTGTTGATATAAGTGTTGATAACACCAATGACAACACTTCAAGACAGCAGATTAAACAGAGGGTTTTTTCTAAATAAAAAAAACAAAAATTAATGAAACATAATATAAAATAGAATAATCCAGGTGCTTTAAACGAAACAATTATCAAAAGATTTTTTTAAACTTGAAAATCTCTCATGATTAAAAACTTGAATAAAAAAATCATCATTTAATGCATTAAGAACTCTTTAGATTCAAATTTAGATACAAAACAGGAGTGATTTACCTTATTGCATTTTACCATGTCTCGACAATTTACCGGTTCTTTATGTCTTGTTTATATCCCTTCGTTTACTCCCCCTATCACTTGGGTTATATGATGATTCTTTTGAATTCTCAAAGGGGGATTCCTTCTCACTGGATCATTAACTCCATTTGAGTTCTCATCATTTTCATTTTCTGTGCTCGAACTGATTTCTGGTGTTATCTCTAGTGTTGCCGTATCAATGGCAACACTTGTTCCAACACCAGACTTAGCACATGGATCAACATTCGAGGTAACACTTTCTCCAGCAACTTCCTCAAGTTTCTCAAACGATATTAAATGAGTGTCTACAACTGGTTCACCTTCAACGCTAGCCAAATCAACAAACAAAATATTTGCATACTTTTGAACGATTTTCGATCTCAAATTATGCACACGAAATGCAAGACAATTTTGAAAATATCCAAGAAAAATGACCTTGTAACTTTTAGAGTTAAACTTACCTAAATGATTTCGCTCATTTAATATGAAACAAACACGCCAAATGACATGGAAATAATGAACATTAGATTTCTTCCCATTCAAATTTCATAGGGTGTCATTGTTGTACCAGGTTTTAGAAAAACTCTATTAGAAATGTGACAAGCCGTGTTCAACTTTCAGCCCAAAATCTTTTCAAAATACTTTTAAAAAACATCATGACGCTGATTGTTTTTAGCAAGATTCTATTTTTCTTTTCGGTCACCCGATTTTGTTGGAACATTTTAGAGGTCGAAAATTCATGGTGAATCCCCTTTTTCACACAAAAATTAGAAAATGAAACATTATAAAATTCTTTCTCATATTAGATCTTATACGAAAAATAGGTGAGCAAAACATGTTTTTTTATTTTGGAATGTAAGAATTTAAACTTATCAAAAGTTTCAGATTTTTCTCTTAAAAAGTAAATCAAAGTATAACTAGAAAAATCATCCACAATGATATAAGAATACCTCTTACCTCCCATACTATCTACCTCAATTTTATCCATCAAGTTCATGTGCAAAAGTTGAAAACAATGTGTTGTTGCAAAGTGTTGCTCTTCGTGTTGGGCAACATTGTGGGTGACACTAGTTTGTTTACTTTTAAGGCAATCCACACACACAAATTTATCTTTATTATTCAGTTTGGAAATTTCTTTAATAGCATCAAGCCTAATTTTTTTTTCCAAATTCTTGTAATGGAGATGTCCCAAATTTTGATGCCAGAAAAGTGTGTCATCAACGTTGGTCGAATTGCATACTCGTTGTTCACCAACAAGATAGCAGTTGTCACTTGATCTATTTCTTGTCATAACACAAGTGTTAGTATGATAAAAACTTCACAAGTATTATTTATAAATTTTACCTCTAAGTTGTCATCGCAACTGGCTAATGCTAATCAAATTAGCCACCAAGCCATCAACATTCAAGACATTCTTTAAGTCAGAGAATTCGGCAACATCAAGTGTTCCTTTCCCTAGAATCTTGCTCTATCCTCCACCTCCATACGACACGTAACCTCCTTGAATATGTTCATATTCTTTAAAAAATATTTTTATTTATGTCATATGGCGAGAAAAACCACTATTAAAGTAACATGAACCTGAGATGTTAGTCCTAGAAGCAGTATAAACAACATTGCTTTTCACATTTGTTTTAGGACACCAAGTTTTCTTTTTTGAATTTTTGTTTTTCTGAACACATATTGTCTTAAGTGTTGTCTCGAGAGTTGGGCAACACTTGAGGCAATACTTGTGAACTGGATTGTTTCTTTTGAATATTAAAACATTTAGATTTGGTATGTCCAGCAGTGATAGTATTCACACACACATAGATGGTCAAAAATCTCACTAGATGAACTACCTTTCTCTTTATCATGTTCTTTCACAAAACTCATTTTAGTTTCCTCATTTATCAAGGTAGGAGTGATTTTATCAAATGAGTTTTGGAATCCAATACCTGCTTTGAGAGGCTTACTCATGTTGACTATTTCATCTAATTTAGAAGACCCCGTGTTGAGTTTCTTGAAAGTGGCCTCGACTAGATTCAATTTGCACTTGACCTTGTCAAGCTCTCCATTTTTCTTTGTTAATTGCACCACTAGCCAAGTCAAAGAGCCTTTTAGCTCATGATATCCTTGGTTAAGATCACTACCATCTTGTGCCCGTTCTTCCATTTTTTTGATAGGCACCTCGTAGAGATCTTTCAACTCTTCAATGAGCCCATCCTTGCTTAAATCCTTCTCATCTGGACTTCCTGTATCAACACTAATTGAACCATGAAAGCAAAAAAGTGTACGAAAAATCGAAAATATTATACATGTTGCTAAGTGTTGGGGTTGGTGTTATCGCACTCCGAGCAACACTAGACATAACATCTTCAGAATCTATGAATGTTCCCAAACCGCAGCCATCATAGCCGATTGATCGGGTTCCTCTTCCTCTTCATCAATAAGGTACACCCACAATTTTTTACTAACCTTTCTTAAGGTATTAGCACAATAGTTGACATAGTGTCTCAAACCCGAACATGTATGGACGGAATTGAGTTGTTTGAGACCCAACTTGGTTAGATATAGGGCTGGCCTCAATGAATTTTTTATTGTAAGGACATTAGTAATAGACATCAATGTCGAAACATTAATTAATTTGATGCACAAACACGAGGGAGTCTTTACATTTACATAAAGAATAGAAAGTCTCCTTATAATTGGATTAGCAAGGTTAAAAGCCAGACAACAAGGACCGAACACTTAGTGTAATCAAGTGACAGTTCTGATACCAATTGAAAGTGTCAATGACTTAAATAAGAAAAAAAAAGAAAGACAAGTGTTATCCTAAGTATTGGCAGCCCTTAAGACAACAATGTTTGACAACAATCCAACAAACTAAAAATAATTAGTTTCGAAAAAAATTTGCAGCGGAAAAGATAAACCACACGTGAGAGAGAAGATTTTCTCAATTTATATAAATATAAATTGAGGGTGCCCGACGGCGAAAACCTCTACAAATTTAAGCTATACATACAAAGGCTAAAAGTTCCCTAATAATTATACATCAAGGTACTATGGAACGAATACTCTAGAATATACTCTTCTATAACAACACTCTTCCTCACACTCAAAGAGTGAAACCTAAAATACTCTAGCTCACTGGTGTTGGGTAAGGTGTTGGCAACACTAGGGGCAGTACTCCAAATGTATGTTCTCTCTTGGTGCATATCTTTGCTTGTGGATTGTGTAATTTGAAGTTGTAATGATCTTGCACTTAGTTATATAGGCTGGATGAACGTGCAGCACAGGGCTGGTCCAAATATTTTACAGGCCCTGTTCATAATTTAAAAATAGGCCCTAAGAGTAATTATAAAAATAAAATATACAACTTATTTCTTATTTAATAACATAATTACATTTGTCCAAATATTTTACAGGCCATGTTTAGAATTTAAAAATAGGCCCTAAGAGTAATTATAAAAATAAAATATACAGTACAACTTATTTCTTATTTAATAACATAATTACATTTATTTCAGACAAATGTAGTAGGGAAATTTCTAAATTTACAAATAATTATCAAACTTTTTAGTTGGAAATTATTGTTCGTTTAATATTCTTTGAAGCAAAATCTTCAATCATGTCTTTATAATCACTTTTATTCAGAATATCATGCTCAATTGCTATTAAAGCTAATACATCGAGTCTTTTTATGCCATTGTCGAACGTAGTAGATTTCAAATAATTAAAGTACTTCCTTCCGTTCCAAAATGAAAATTCTATTTTAAATTTTAGATTTTTTTTAAAAAAAAAATTAGTGCTAGTGTAAATACATAAAAATCCTTAATAATCTCACCATCTTAATGATCTCACCATATTTTGCATAATTAGTGCTAGTGTGTATTTGAAATTATTTGATGATGGATTAATTACTAACTTCTCCAAAATAAAGTCAACCATTTTGGTACAATTTTTTCTTAATGGATATTTATTATGAGACAAAAGGGATAGCATATTATAAATAATGAAGTCTTCATATTGAATGGTTAAGATTGTTTTTTTTAATAAAAGGAGTAGTTAAGATTGTTGAATAATTATAATAGTAGATTCCAAATAGGATACTACTTTCCATTCCAAAATGAATATCTGATTTTTTTAAAAAAATTTGCTTTTGATCAAGAATAATTTTTTATTTATTTTTAAATGAATATGTATTTTGATCCGGAGGAGATAGAATTTATTTATTATCTAATTGCACAAAAATTACTGAATTGAAATTCCATATTTAAATAAAATATAAAAACAGTAAACAAACATACTTAAATTTTTTTTTGAGGCCCTTCCAAAATGGAGGCCCTGTGCAAAAGAGCACTTTGCGGTCCCTCTCAGCCGGGCCTGGTGCAGCCTACACCATGTAACCATAATTTCGCCATATGTGGAAAAGTGGAACCACTTTCCATTTTGAAGTTGTAATGATCTTGCACTTATAATTAACAATCACTTTGTTTTTATGAATAAAATGTAGCAACTAATTACTTAATTTGAAATGTCAGCAAGCACAGTGACAACACCGAAGGCAATACTAAGTGCCAACACAAGTGTTGACATTAACAGTTTGTATCCAATCTTAACATTGCATTGACGTGTAAGTGTGAATTAAAACTTGTTGCATGACGAGGGGGGATTTACTCCCATTTGCTAATGCAGGATTGAAAATCCTTTCTGGTCTCAAGAGGAAGTTAAGTGAGGACATGCAAGACTGTCATGAAACCTCAAATAAACCTTCCAGACTTTAGTAACGTTTTTATAGAGTATAAAAGAAGGCACACCAAATTCAATTCTCTTAAATTGTGGGACGGATGAAGCAGGAGGAAATGGTATGAAATATGATGTGTTTTACTATTTGTTTGTTGTGATGGTAAAAGCTAAAGAAAAACTGTTTATTCTTCTCTCATTGCATATTTAATCGTCTCTGGCTTTTGGTTCTTCGGTTCATATAGGAAGGAAGAGGCAAATACGGAGCGCGATGAAAAGCATATATATAGCTGCATGCCATGACCATTATCACTCGAATGACAAATGGAAATCCTGACAAGAATCTATTATTATGGAGCTTTGCATTGCACAAAAACAATCTTATGCACATCGTTTAACTAAAAGTTAGCCATCAAGATAAATAAGAGCTATTCTATACTATAACTTTGGTCAATATAACAACAAGCCTATAACTGAAATAAGCTCACCACTGATACTTGGCAGCAACAAGAACTTCCTCATAATTCTCGGCAGCATTATCCCAACTAAGATCCCGAGTCATCCCCCGTCTCTGAATACCCTCCCAACTCTGCTTATACTCCCTATAAGTCAATAAACAGTTCCATAACGCATGAATAAGTTCACCCGCCTCAGCCCTATTAAACGTCCATCCAAGCCCTGTATCACTATACGGATCAAACGGCTGCACAGTATCTCTAAGTCCACCCACCGCATGTACAACCGGAACAGTCCCATAAGCCATAGCATAGAGCTGATTAAGCCCACATGGCTCAAATCTTGAAGGCATTAGCAATATGTCCGCTCCAGCAGTTATTCTATGAGCTGTTTTTACAGAAAAACCTACCCAACCTCTTATTCTGTCGTGGTGCTGTCCCTCAATGTGCCTGAGCATCTGCTCCAGGTCAGCCCTACCGCTGCCTAGCATGACCAGCTGTACATCCTGTTCCATCATCCAGGGTATTGACTCGGCTATCAAGTCAACACCCTTTTGGTGGTCAAGTCGTCCGATGAAACCGATTAACGGAATGTCTCCTCTAATGGGTAAACCGAGTTCCTTCTGCAGTGCAGCCTTGCATTGTTTCTTGCCTGTTTGAAGGGTCTCTAGGGAGTAATTTGTGTAACCGTCAGATTTCAAGTGAATATCCACAAGGGGGTTCCAATCGTCAGTATCGATGCCGTTGACAATTCCTTTGAGTTTCCAGTCGTTTTCGTTGATTATGTTGTGTAGGCCCCAACCACCCTCGGCGGTTTTTAGCTCCCAAGCGTATCCGTGACTGACAGTGACTATGCGATCTGCTGCTTTCAAACCTGCTGCAAAGATATTGAAGTGATCGCCTCCTACGGGATCGTACATTCTAAATATGTCCAAGTAGTGTGGTGGTAGATCCACAAAAGAAAAGTCATTCACTGGACCACGGCCCTGATATTAATATATGACCAATTATAAGAAGAGAGAGTATTGCAGCACATAAAAATCCAGAAAACAGAGCCGTAGGAATTTGTCAAAAGGCTATGTGAAATACTCCCTCCGTCCCAGAATAAATGTCGCACATTCTATTTTGGTTTGTCTCAAAATAAATGTCGCATTTCTAAATAAGGAAATTGACTTAGTGAAATTCTACAAGTAATGTACAAACTAGTAAAGCACCTTCCTTAAAACGTTCACAAGTCAACTGCGACATTTCTTCTAGGAGAGAGTAGTAAACAATGAACTACATGATGTGGGTGGATTGAGACAGAGGTAACAATGCATAGAACGAACCTGGTGAGCTATGTTATGAATTACAAGGACAGATCTTGTGTATTTCATTAATCCATTGTCACGATAATATGCTTTCAAGTAAACAGGAAGCAATGCAGTGTGCCAATCATTTGCAATGAAAACCAAATTTCCATCTCCATAGCAGATTCCACCACATGGTACATACCAAGGTACCTGAAAGTAATCAATGCGCCTTTTTATATGGCATCTTGTTGACGGAGGAGGAAAAATTGCTTCAGTTATATGTAAATCTAAGGAAATGTGAATATTAGTATGCTGCAAACACATGAAAATATCCTGACTTATATCCTCTACAGCCTGATCTACAGCCATACCTCAACTGCAGCTTTGCAGAACAAAACCATGCGTTTCAAAATATCCTGCGACGAGTAGCACAAGTAATAAAAAAATTAGAAGTTTAAAAAACTGGCCTAGACATAACAACTCGAAGATTGTTGATGTGAATGCCTGGTTTACACTATTTAGATTACCAAAATATAATGGAAAGTGTCAGTTATCTTACATAAGGTGATTGTAAAACAGAAATTGTTACAAAAAGATGAGGAGAAAAATAAAGACTATTGACCGACTGAAAAATGCCAGTTTTCTGAATGAGAACAATACATTGAGCAAGCAGATTGATTATTGAACGTGTAGATCACAAGAAGAAAATATCTTACCATGCGGTTTCCTCCATAAATATTATTTTCTATGTTCCGAAACACAGGACTCTCAATAAAAACATAATCTACACCGTCAATAAAGGTTTGGAAATAGGTCACCTCCATATCCTGTAAAATTACAGACTGTAACTGCCTTGCAATACTTTTAAATCGAACAACGGTATGAAACGAGGAGATGTTAACTGGCGCTGTAGTTGCATACCTGACCATCAACCTTATATCTTCTCCTGATTCCTGTATCTTGAGGTTCGGCATAATTACCATAGCGAGGTGCCACTACCTGTAGTTCACCAATTTCCAGAATAGATTAACATTGATCAGCAGCATGAACATGAAAGCGTTCAGTTACACCCTCCAAAGATTGGCTGATCCTTTTTATGGGAAATTTTGTAAAGAAGGCCCGTTAAAACAATTTCCAATGCGGTCATAGAGCTGACACACACACACACACACACATATCTGCCATAGACTACCGAATTACCAACTCCAACATAGCATTTATCTGCAAAAACCACCACCTTCATCTACATGGAAACAATGGGCGATAGCATGCTCTTTGTTGGGGATGTCATGGCAGTGAAACCAGCTTATGGAGGTGGAGATGTGCATGTGGGGTCCAGCAGTTGAATGGAAGGAGGGAGAATATTTTTGAAATGGAATGGAATTGGTACTACTTTCATCATTTTAACCGGTTCGCCTTCTGCCGATCACCTATCTAATTTTTTCATTCAGCCACAAATCTGCAAATTTGTTAATTTCAGTAGGGAGACATGAATTCTCTATACTTTTTTGGTTCAAGATTTCTAATGTAAGTCATGAAAGGGAGTCACTTGGAAATCCAAAAAAAAAAGGGTAGTGATTGGAAAAAATAAATTATCCTCTTGACCTGATTAGAAGTAGTATAATATAGTGATTACTTTGATGTTATTTCTTAACGAATAACCAAAAGTTCCATATAAAAGGATTGCAAACTTGATCTTTTGGCCCCACTTTATTAAGATCATTAGTTTGGGCCATTGTCATGGTGTGAAATTATAAAGAGATTACCATAACTCTGTGACCTCGCCGCGCCAACGCCTTAGGTAGAGCACCAGCAACATCTCCAAGGCCACCTAAGAGAAGTCTTTCCAGATTAATCTCCAATCTCGATCCAAACTTACGTGGGTATAATCATATTCAAACACACACAGATTATACCCTAAACGTATCTGTATTTAGTTCTTGCCTACATCAATAACTTATGATTCAGTAAGAGGAGGTACGTAACAACAAAACAGACAGAATAGCACTAAGCGAGAGAGTAAAAAAAAAGGCTGGAAACATAGCTTCAAAACAAGTGAGTTGCTTTGTGCAAGCAAATCATATTCACGGTAAGAAAGTGGCACATCAGGATATTTTTCTTCCATCTTTGTTTATTTTGATTTCTCTTAATCCAAAATATATGTGCTTTTACTGTTATTCTCCCCTTTGCTGGCATGTGTATCCATACGGCTTTCTACCCGCCCTCCTTTTGAATTTTCCTTTTCATTTATATCAATAAGTTAACTCTTCAACCCCCTCCCTCTTTACCCAGAAACACTCAAACTCGTCCCCTTGCCAGATTTTTGAACCAATGAAATTACAAATGGATTGTATTTGGCAGCTTATGGACATGACTGAAAAGCAGAAGTTAGTGCACGTCATAGAGCAACTATTACATACAGAAGAAAAATAGAATTGAATATGACGTACCCGTTTTAGACCAAGGAGCACATTCTGCTGCAACCAATATTACGTTCATCACATTGGCCCCTGCTAAAGGAGGTGGTTTTACATCTTCACTTATAGGAGCATTTGCAACATCATCTGCATTTTTTAGATTCATTTTTTGGAATCTTCAAGCTTTTCATATATTCGACTAGGTGTAGTGGCTGAGACATCAGAAACAAAGGGAGGCAACTCATATGACCGGCCAGTCCCTAAAGTGTTTCCTGCGTGATGCTTCGGGAAATCTACACCCAAAGAACTTTCGCGAGGCAAGTCATTTTGAGGTTTCTTTTTCTCTTCGTCAAACTTTTTATCAGAGGCTGCAGGGGGATTATTTGGCAACTCATTAGGTACTGGAATAACACTTTTACTAGATGAAGGGCTCAGATGGTAACCTTCATCCTTTGAAGTAGTATCCTGACTTGAAACGGAGCTGTCAGCCTCTTCAGAAGTAAGTCCCTCTGCCTCTGGATTGAGCGTGGTACCTTTTATTGTTGAAATCAGTTTCCTTCTTTCCGCAATCTGCAATGCACAATGCAGTTGAATTGACTCAGCACAATGCACTAAGTTGGATAAAGAAGTACTCTCTCTATCCATTACCCGTTTCAGTCTGAGTGGGCATTTAGGAGTCTTCTTTCAAAACTAAGCTTAAGACTTCCACTATACTTTAACACACATCACGATTTTTAACTGCACAAATAGATTTTACTTGAAAGTTTTGCAATTGTGATCACTCCCAAGGGCAACAAGGTATTCCTTTAAATGTTTAGACTTTTTAGAGTGTCAATGTAAGTGAGATGGAGGTGAGGATAATATTACCAGGATGAGCCAGAGACAGAGGTAATTTATGACTCCACCATGGGATCTTTCTTGAACAAGATTAGTCTTATATGTTTATTCAATATATGTAGCTATAGAAGATTAGAAGAATGTCTCAGTCTTCAGAGGCCAACATTTGTTATAAGCAATTAAGTTATTGTTGAAGCTTAGCACTTACCTCCATTCCAAAAGGAGTGTCCTTTTATAAACAAAATTCAAATTGAGTTCCTTTATCAGTGAATGTATACTCTATTCACATTTACGGACTATCTTGTCCCAGCGTCACTTAGCTTATATCCAACTAGTTACATAAAACCTTGTCTTTGTATTTTAATATGGTATGTCTGTGCCTTTTGAAGAGTTTCTGTTTGGCGGGAAAAAAAGGAGATACTAACAACATTGACCCATTAATGTGCTTGAGTCGCTTAACATAACCAATGCTAGATAACTAGCAGAAACAAGGTATATGCAACCACCAGTCTTGTACATGGAGATAACACCAACCATAGAGTACCTAGAAAGATTATACCAAACAGAAAGTATATCGGTTATATGTGGTTTATATGGACAGCACTTCCTCATTGGCCCTGGGCCTATCACGTGGATAAAGAACCTGCTAAAATGCTAATTTGGAGTTTCTTAAACCAAAACCCATTGAAATCAGTGGAGTAGTTATAGTCTAGAGGATTTTAGATTGAGGGACAAGACTTGTACTTAACCTTTACAGTACTTGCATCCCCAAAAGAGAGACTGTCAAGCATTGTTCTTACCCATGTAACATGAGCTTTGCTAAAGCTTCGTTTTGATCGTATTAACAGATACCACTGGTGAGATTCTATAAAATACAGAGAATAACATGAGGAGAACTGACATAAGGCCTAAAGGATCAATGTCATCACTTAGTTTCAAGTGAGCATCAATACAAGGAAATTCAGTGATTGCCTTTTATCTTTAGATTTAACACTGAAGAACTTCGATGACCTCATTAAGTTAGCCACTATATGAATCAATAAGCTCTGCCTATAGCAAATGAAATTCTAGATGCTCTCTTTGTTCCGCTGAAAGAATCTTGCATTTCATGCTCCGATCAAGGACTCTCATTTCAAAGCTATAAAATTTGGATCCTATAATGCTCTCGTAGTACGAGAATGAGTATCCTTCTTTTGCAGCGCAAAAGTAGGGGGGAAACTACCTACACTAGCACTTACATATCTTGTTTAGTCCTACAAGGTGACTACTCTAAGCGAAACGGCAAGCCCAGGGTCGCTAGATACCCTTCCCCCTCGGTCCCTCACTGACTAAACCAGCCTTGGTTTGGTGGCTAAAGTTGAGAGCGTCTCAAATGTGTTGATGTTGCACCATGCCCATGCAACACTATGACCTGATTATTGCACAGAGAAAAAGATGAGTCTAGTCCCAGATTAATGGAAACAAGTCCCATGATCCTTGGAAGGGTCAACCGGTGATGACACATAGAGCCCAAGTCTTGGAATGATCCTAGTCTCATCCACTACTCGCTATAAATACAGCTCCTTCCTTCATTTCCTAATATGAGTATATGCCAAGACTTGAAATTGACGACGGCGTGTAAGGAATACATATCTCTCTCATCAACTTTTGCCCTCTTTCTCTTTTAAGCAGTCTTGACATCAATTTGACCTTTACCTCTTAAGGTTCCTGAATCCAGACCACTGACATTCTACAATTCTAAGTATACTCCTCATGTATGGAGGATACAGACAATTATTTCGTTGAAATATGCCTTTTACCGCTTAAGCATTTGATGTATGAAAGGGGACTCTTGAATTTCAAAGCAGATGACATAAAATCAATTTACAAGGCACTTCAGTCAGATAACTCTTTGAAGCATTGATTAAAGCTAAATCTCTTAAAAGGTGGTGGATATCAAAAGAGTGGTTAAGTATGAAAAGTCAACTAGCCAAGACAATGTCATTCCAGCTTAATCTTTAACAAAACGACTCGCATAACTAAAGATGATTGCATTAATCATGGTTCAAAAAGGAAAAAGGTAATCCAGATGATAACATTATACGCTGTTGCCAGTAAAAGTGCATCGCAATCTATATTATGCAAAGTTGAGTTTGTCTGTTAGTAATTTTATCTTAATAATTCATCCCCAACTAAGAGCTCAACACAAATATAACACCATAATCTTTCGAGCTAACGAAGAAAACTAAAACAGCACCACTAACAAAACCGCCCCAGCCAGAAATAATTGGATAATGTGAAAAGCAGAAGATACTGAACGGAATAAAAGTAATGGACCAAGCCCAATACATACGGCCCAATGTCCATATCAACCCAAAGGTATATCCAAGGAAGTGGGCCTACCAAGCAGCCCCAATTATACCAGCCCATCAAGTGCATATCGGTCGACCTATCTCATCGTCCTACCATCATTGGTCCCAACCCTATATTCGTCTGAAATATGATCCCATCCTTGTGATATCTCTGCCTAAATAAGGCACGAATTCAGGTCGCCCTTGATCATCAGACGCCCTCGACCAACCACCACGTGCGTCTATCCACGTAGTTATTTGTAACCGCCTTCTACATTCTCGGATGCCATCCCGGCAAGTCGGTTATTCGTGGTTTCAGTGCCATAGTAGCTATAATACAACCTATTGTTGTACTAATCCCGATCCGGATCGTCACGCCTTGATTCTCATCGGAAAACGAATTACTATACCTTGAAACCTTATACACTTACGTATTACGACGTCTCGATGACGGACACACCGCTGCCGCTTCAAGTGCTCCAATCAACGATAATTTAGGCGTGGGGAACAAACCCAAGCACCTGACACGGGTGCTTGGAACCGTACCGCACTCCGCTCTCCTCCCGTATTCCCCATGAGGAGGCCCACACGATCCAATAGTGCGGCAGATGGGGTAGGAATACAAGACAGAGGAAAGAGAAGAGACCCATGGTCACCCAAGGAGGAGGAGAGCCGGCCAAGAAATCTAAACAGTCGAACAAGGGCCAGGAAGCATATGTCGGTCCCGCCTTCTCACCCTAATAGGAAGGAGATATTGTTGCTAGAGCGATCAAGAATGTCAAGCAGAGCTCGATAGAGATACAAGATTAATTACTCGAGCTACTGTGAGTATCCTAACAAGGACGACGTAAGATCACAAATGGTAGCTCCATCTTCGACCTCACACAGCGTTCTAATAAGGCCCCTAAAGCGCGAGAAGGGAGGAATGACAAGCCTCCCCTACCCACAGTGGCGTATCCACGTTGGGGAGGGGGGGTTAATTGACCCCCCTGAATTTTGCGTTAATTTCAATTTCACCCTTGAAGTTTTTTTGATTTTTTGTCTTAACCCCCCTAAAAATTCAATTAACCCTCTCGAACCCCGACAGTATTTATTGAAAATTTCACTTGTGGAGTTCAAAATAAACAACGCTCACCTCTTTACTTCAAAAACCCAATCGACGTCGGCCAGTAAAGAAAGAAAGAGAAAGAAGACGCAATTGCGTCAATCGCAGCCTATCGTCGCCATCGACGCACGCCGCCACCGACGCACTGCCGCCACCGACGCACCGACGCTCACCTTCGTCTCGTGGCTTCGTCGCTCGGCTGACAAGAAAAGGTAATCCGTAATTGCTACTGCAAATTCTGGAGTGCCCTAGTTCTCAGAATTGCTACTGCAAATTCTAGCTGTGCGGCTGTGCCCTAGTTCTCAGAATTTTCAATTTTGGTACACAATCGCAATATATGTAATCCGTAATTGCTACTGCAAATTCTGGAGTCTCGGTTCTAGCCCTAGGTTATCAATTGATTTTTGAAATTGGTTCTACATTGAAATCCCTAAATTGATAAATTCCTAATAAAAGTAATGAATTTTAATTTTTAGGTTATCTAACTGTGAACGACATGTGTTTATCAATTGATTTTTTGAAATTGGTTCCAAAATCTAGTGTTATTTACTAACAAACTTTATATTATATTTTTCTTTTTAGATTGTTATTTGAGTCCGACTAGTCTCGTAAATTAAAATGGGTCCTCGTTCTCGAGAATCAAGAGATCACTGAGGCGGCTACTTCTAGCTCTAAATCGAATACGGCCACCCGTTCCGGAGGTTAGAAATTCTAAACTATATTCTTCCTTAATGTTTAAATTTGTAGTACAATTTTTTTGCCATCGATATTGCGAGTATATTTGTTTACGGCAAATGACCCAAGTGTTGATTTGTTTTTGTTGAAATATTTTATTCTTACTTTTTCGCCTTTACTCATTATCATGAGTATATTTGCTTTTGTTGAAATATTTGCTTATGAAGTATTTCACGAAAATGAAGAATGTAGGAGACCACTTACGTAAACACTCTTCTTTTATATCATTAAACTTTGAACTCATGTGAAAAATAGGCTTTATATGCCTATTTTATTTTTGGTTTTTACTAGTCTGATTTTATATTTTATTTTAGCTTATCTTCATTTGGGTGTCTTTAGCTTTTCATTTGTAACTTTTATCGTTGCGCTAACTTTTATCGCTGCGCTAACTTTTATCCTTTTATATCGAGAAAAAAATCCTTTGAAGTTAACCCCCCTCACCATGAATTCTAGATTCGCCAGTGCCTACCCATATCTTAGTTGATCGGACTGGAGACTTGAGGGATAGGCTTAATAATCAAAGTGAACAGGAAGCCGACTCAGCACAGAGAAGGCAACGTGAAGCTGATAGAGCTCGAGGTAGGTCGCCACCGAGAGGAGGACGACAGAATTCCAATTATGCCTCTAAAAAAGATGCGAATTCGGATGTTAGGGAGCTTTTGAATCTTAAAAGAAGAATAGATGACATTGAGGCTGATCGAGAAGCACCAGGAGGCAAGGGCGAACGAAATGATAGTACTCTTCGACCCTTGGTCTAAAGTATGCTCGATAAAGGCCTATCTGCAGGGTTCAACCTGCCCATGCTAGAAAATACTCTGGCTCGACCAACGCTCTGAACCACATGCAACATTTTGAGGCCAACATGTGTTTGGTCTCCTCTGATGAGGATGACGTGCTATGCAAGGCATTGACTAGCACCTTTACAGGTGCATCGCTGACTTGGTTTCATGGCCTGTCAACCGGCTGCATCGCCTCATGGATGTATTTGAGGAGGAAGTTTCTGGAAAGGTTTTCGACGGCCGGAGCCTGTAAGAAGACAGTCACCGACCTAAACAACGTTGCTCAAGGGAAAACGGAAAGTACCATGAGCTACTTTACTTGGTTAAAGGAATTGGTCGACCAGATAGAGGAGGACCTAACTGACAGAGATGTCATCAATTGCTTTAGGAACGAGGTGTCTTCACCTTGGATTACGAACTACAAGTCAGGAGAGCCACTACGAGAAATGAGCTGTTTGAAAAGGGCACATGATGTGGCCGTTGCTAAGGAACGCAAGGAAAGGAAGAAGGAAAAAAACTCAAAGCACTCTGAGGCTGCTGAGTCGACCAAAGGGGCATCAGCTAGGACTAACAACATCAACAACAAAGGGAAAACAGAACTAGGGAGACTGAGAGAGTCCCCGAAATCTTCACCATGCTCACAGTCGGATCGAGATTATTAACACTAAGCCGACCTAGGCCTCCAAATTTCGCGAACACCCAAAATAAGTTCAAGCGGGACAACGACAAGTATCATGAGTACCACAAGGATACCGGCCATACTATGGAATAATGTACGGGTTCAAGAGGATCATCCAAAACGGGCGAACGAGGCGTACTAGAAAGGTTTGTGAAGGGAGATCGTCCCTCACGGGGATCAACCACCGTAGGGGTACCGTAACCAAGGCAGACCTAGCCGACATTGGGAGCGATACCGAGGAAACAAGCAACACATCCCTCAAGCATAAAATCTTTCAACTGAATAAAGCTCCTCACGTCCTACCTAGGAGTTGTGTGTAAGATGAGGTCATAAGCTTCTACCCTTACGAGCTGGCAACCAGTGTGGCAGCAAGGGAGCAAACCTTAGTCATTCCTGGACTCATCGACAACTGCACCTCCAGCAGAATTTTGGTCGACACGGGGACCTGCAAAGACATCCTTTACTACAAAACTTTCTTGGAAATGAGCCTTACAGATATCAAATTGTCACCTTGCTCAGGTCGACTGGAGGGCATCACCAACCACAGGGTCAAGGCCAAAGGATAGATAGAGCTGGAGGTGGAAGTCGGACATCGTCCTCTGAGGACCACGGCCAAGGTAACATTTATAGTAATTGATGTAATAAGTGATTACCATGCTATACTGGGAATTCTTGGGCAGGTCGCACTAGGAATGGTGACCTCAATTCCCCGTCAAAGGGTCAAGTTTCCCACCCCCTAGGAGTTGGATGTGTGTTGAGTACAGCCAGGGTTTACCTTGATCATGTGTTGAGGTCCAAAAAGAAGAGGAGCTCGAGGTGTAAAACTCGAGGCTGTTGGAAATTCTCAAAGTTTGTCACTACAACATCAAGGTTGGCACCAATTCACTGTATAGAAGAGGAGATGGAAGTGATGCAAGATGAGGCGACCTATCCCTCACATGACTTAGTCATGACTGAGCCGATACGTGCCTCAGTGAGCACAGGACCCACAGGTGGTACAGTTTTGATTGACCAGGTCGTCATAGGAGACATATGCATCACAGTCAACCAAAACTCGGGGGCCACCAGTAATGAGATGGCTGCCGAGCTAGACGGCATGATTGAAGCAGAAGCTCCACACCTGGGGGCAAAGGAAAGAAAGAAAGTTGGGGAGATCATCATTGAGACCCTGCGCCTCGTAGATGGCTAGAGCTAGAACCAAATGGGACGAACTAGAAGAGATAGAAACCAATTCGGCCTACCCCGAATGTAAAATCAAGTCAAGTGTAGACTATCACCCGAAGAAAAGGCTGAAATAACTGCCTTGTTGAAAGAAAGCACAAATGTGTTCACATGGAAAGTGAAAGATATGATGGGGATTAAGGAAGAGGTTGCACTACACCGGCGTGAACTCAACCCTACGATGAAATTCAAGAGCCAAAAACTGAGGATTTTTGCTCGTGATAAGGAGATAGCCATAAAGCAGGAGGTCGACAAGCTGCTCAGTGCAGTGCAGACATTATTAAAGAGGCTTCATACGCCACCTGGCTGACAAATATGGTGATGGTTAAGAAAGCTAACGGAAAATGGAGGATGTGCATTGACTTCACCGACTAACCTAGCTTGCCCAAAGGACGCTTATCCCCTTCCTCAATAGACAAGTTGGTCGATTAATTGCTGGTCATGCCCCTCGCCTTTTCGACGCTTATTCAAAGCTACCCCTGCATCGTGATTTACGATGATAACATAGAGAAGACAACCTTCCAAGCAACTGGAAGGGTATATTGCTACACCAAGATGTCATTTGGACTGAAGAATGCTGGGACGACCTATCAAAGAATGGTAAACAAAGTCTTTGCTAGTCGATTGTCGAAACATGGAGGCTTACATCGACGACATGGTCATAAAAACCAAGTTTGGTCGCATCGTAGTCGACCTATGTGGAAACGTTTGACAACCTACGAGTAAATGACATGAAACTGAACCCCAGACTTCATGGTATCACAGAGGGGTATAGAAGCCAACCTAAAAAAAATCAAAGCGTTACTTGAAATGCAGGAGCCAACTTGCATCAAGGAAGTCCAACGCCCGAATCTGGCCGAGTTGCCGCTGGGTCGTTTCTGCCAAGTTAGCCGAGATCTCTCCACTTCTTCAAAACACCGAGGGGGACGAAAACCTCGAGTGGACGGCCGAATGTTCCTCGTTGTTCCAACAACTCAAAGAGTATCTCGCTTCTCCTCTCGCTTAGTAGCTCCTGGTCAAGGAGAGAAAGCTCAGATGCGTACCCACGCCAGTGGATCGAGCAGCTGGCCGCAATTTTGGTTCGAGAAGGAAATGGCGTCCAAAAGCCCATTTACATGTCAAGAAGGCCCTATCCGATGCTGGAAGGAAGGTATTTCATCAGGAGTGGAAATGGCTCGCTCAAACGGCGGTTTGGAGTCGAACCGAGCAAAACCGTGTGGTTTGGTTCGATTTTTCGACATAAGTGGTTTAGCTCGGTTTGAGAAATTAACAAACCATGTGGTTCAGCTCAGCTTGGGGTTTGACACTCCTAAACCGAACTGAGCCAAATCGAGCCGAACCGTTTAAGAACGAACCGCGGTTTGAAACCGTGAAACCGAGCCGTGAACCGAACCATGGAACCGCAATCCTGACCGTCCCTTTAAAATCTTAGTTAATCTCAGCCTTTAATTTTTAAAAACCCTAAATAACACCTTAACAAAACCTCAGTGCCATATTCCCAAATCGTTTCTCTTTCTTTCCGTTTTCTCTCTCTTCCCGTTTTCGGTTTCTCTCATCAATCGACGACGAGCACTGCTCTCTTCAATCGACGACGAGCACTGCTCTCTTCAATCGACGACGAGCACTACTCTCTTCAATCAACGACGATCGATTTTAGGTTAGTGGCGCCGTAAGTCAAGCCGTTCGTGAGCCAGAGTGACAAGTCGAGGTCGAGCCGCTGTTCACTCCTTCGTCTCTCCACAATGTCCTCCGATCGGCAACTGAGCCATCTTCTCGTAATTCGAACTCATTCCCTTCGTCTAATCCGTATACTTTTATTTTCAGATCTCGCGATTTTATGAAATTTTAGAAACAATCAGCTAATACCGTGGTTCCAATGTATTAATCTCATCAAATAAATCCATACTATTTCATGAGTTTTCGAGATTTTAGTGAGTTTATTTGATTTTAGTAGCTGATTCATGAGTTTTGCTAATACCGTAAGTTTATGAAATTTTAGAAGCAAATTGCTAATACGGTGTTCAGCCATTTGGGGACGAACCTATGTTAGATTTGGGAATGTGATTTGATCGCGGTCTCGAACCGCAAAATTAAACCGCAGTTTAGATCGAACCAAACCGAACCATAGTGGTTTGGTTTAGCTCGGTCTGATTTTTTTTATGGTTTAGCTCGGTTTGAAAATTTTCCAAACCGTTGCTAGCGGTTTGACTTCTAAATTCGCCCAAACCGAGCTAAACCGAACCATTTCCACCCCTAATTTCAATGCAGAGAAGGTAGCCTATGCCTTGGTGATAGCAGCAAGGAAACTACGAGCTTACTTTTCCTCCTATCCTATAGTCGTGCTGATCAATGATCCTTTGAAGCAAGATCCTACACAAGCTTTGGTAAAGTTCAAGTCGACTAATCATCCGTCAATAGAATCGTGTACTGACATCGAGTACAGGCCTCGAAAACATTGCAGCAATAACCTTTGTTAGACTTTTCGGGTCGAGCTTAACGTTCACCAAAGAAGATAATACGAGGCACCTCAAAGGAAGGTCTCAAAATGGAAGGAATCCATCAAGTCAGCTGAACCATCCACTTCGCCCGACGACCGCTGTAAGGTTTATTCAGACGGACGGCCACAAAGAATGTTACTGGGCCGGAATCGTCTCGCCGAACCGTAAAGTCATAAGGTGTTCGAAAAACATTGAGGTTTAAGTTTTAAGCTTCCAACAACCAGTCGAGTATGAGGCCTCGATCGCAGCCTATTGTGTATGCCAAATGTTTTGAGGCAACCAAGATAGTAGCTATCAAGGACTGATTGATCAGACAACAAGTAAAAGGAGTGTACAAGGTACTTAATCCAATTCTGGTCAAATACTGCGAGCCGGTAAAGAGATCAATCCGGGACTTAGAGTTCTGGGAAATTCAAAGGGTAGGTAGCGAAGATAATGAATTGGCCGACCTACTCTCAAAGTCGGGCAACTTCACTTCGGGGATGAAAGCAAAGATGGCCAACCAATCTCATACTTAGAAAGTATCCAAAGATACAAAAGAGTCCAATATCTATGCTCTGTGAAATAGCCCTAAGTGTTGGACTGATGAGATAAATGCCTATATTGAAACAGACAAGCTACCAGAAGACGAGCAAAAAGCAAGAATAATAAGGAAAAAATCCCACATGTTCACTATACACGGGGAAGCTTTGTTCAGAAGGTCTTTCATCAAGCCATTACTGAGGTGTATCCATCCTCAAGAAGTCCCTCCTCTCTTGTTCGAGGTACACAGTGGGACATGTGGAGGACACCGGGGCCGTGACATCGCGTAAAAGATTATAACGTTGGGGTATTACTGGCCTCACCTGAGGGAAGACGCTCGTGAGTTCGTACAGAAGTGTGACAAGTGCAAGATATGCCGACCTATCAAAGGGATTACCCCCAAGAAGTTTTATTCACATTACTGCCTTGTGTTTGCAATGCATTCAATTCAGGTCCGACTCTTATAGTCGATCTCGAAAGATTAAACAGGTTCGACTAAAGCCTTAAGTCAACCTCGTTCTCAAACACGTTCGACTAAAGACTTAAGTCAACCTCGTCTTCAAACAGGTTCGACTAAAGCCTTAAGTCAACCTCTTTCTTAAACAAGTTCGACTAAAATCTTAGTCAACTTCGTTCTTAAACAAGTTCGACTAAAACCTTAGTCAACTTCGTTCTTAAACAGATTTGACCAAAGCCTTGGTCAATCTCGTTATTTATAGGTGATTCAACTAAAACTTTGGTTGATCTCTTACTCATGCTAATTCAACAATAAAGTAAAAGAACATGGATCAAACAAAAATGATTCAAAGTCAGCTAGCATATAAATAGTTAGTCTCCTAAAAGCGGACTAAGACTAACTTCAATACAAAATGCCATAAGGTTAAACTGCCTCCCAAACTGAGCCAAGGCATAAATAACTAAAAACAATAAACTAAAAATTGTTTTAACCTTGTTCATTACAAGACAACAAAAATAAACAAATCAATCTTCTCGGTCCCCACCCTGCTGCTCGTGATGCTCAATATCTTCAATCACTTGGTCCTGAGTGACCTTTTCTTCTTCATCAGCTTCATCGGCATCATTGAGCTCTTGGAGTATGGCATTGAAATTTCTTGGCTCAACAGCAGAGGCGACCCAAGGCTCCAGCCCATCCTCAGCATCCTCGTTGCCAAGGCATGACGGCCAAGTCATTGTCATTATAAGGTACAAAGTGGAATGGCCGTTGCGAGCTTGCACGTCATAGCGATCCTATAGGCCCACTGTGCCAATTTCTCAACACTGAGCTCGATGGAAGGGTCAACTATTGCACAGCGGGCCATGTGTTGACACACAACATCATAGAAACCCCTATCTCGAGATACTATGATGTTATAGCACTCATCACTTGCTTTGAATTGCTCCACAACAGCCTTCTCCTGGGCCTGGGCCTCCTCCTCCCACTTGATCCAGGCAACCCAATGGTCGTCGCTCATCTTGATCATACGGTTATTGCGATCTTGCACCATTTCAGTGAGCTGTCCGAGCTGCCCTCCACCTTGGCCTTCTCTTGCCTAGCCAGAGCCACCTCTTCCTACAAAGCAGCTTTTGTGGGGGCCCAAGAATCCACCACGGCCTGTAGAGGAGCGAGCTACTCCTTAGCTACATTCAGTGCGACCAAAGCTTCATCCCTCTCCCTCTCAGCATTGAAGTGAGCTGCTTGGAGAGCTTGGCATTGGGAGTCAGCGTCCCTTAACTTCTGCCTAAGCTCAGCGGCCTCCCTTGCCTTCCTAGAGTGATTGGCGGAGGCGATCTGCTCCTTCTCAATTGCAGCCCTCCAGCTGCACTTGCCTTGTTCGGTCAAGGCAAGGGACTGGACAGTAAAAAGCAAAGTGGATGAAACAATGCCGATCAAAATAGTAGCGATCAAAATGAATTGGAAAAGTATACAAAGAGTTCAAGTAATACCTCGGAGGCCAGGAGTCCAGACCGGTCGTTGAATTCCTCAGGGGTATGCCCCTCCTCACCAAGTCGGGCTAATAAGTCCCTATTAGCTCCCCTCCTCACTATTATTTGTCCTAGTCCCATCTCAGGATAATGACGACTTACACTGTCAATCCCAGTGAGAGGGGGGATATCACTTAGTCTCTCCATTATGGCATGCATCTCCTCCGTGCTCCTGACTGGGGGAATCTGGCTGGGAGGAGGATCAGAGGCGTAGCCCCGCTCGGGAGGTCCCAACTCTCGCACTCCGCTCGACACGAGATCTTTTCCTTAGTATGCTAAGTAGTGGATCGACCTCAATTTCCTCAAGCTCCTCCACCTCGAGCTCCAAGTCAACAATGTTATGGGGATCCATCCCCCGTCGACCCCTCGCCTCGCCTCTGAGCTCCGACTCCGCTCCTTTCGCTTCCGCCTCTTCTTCTCCCCCAAACACCTCGACCTGCACAGGCCGCTCAATGGGCTCCACTTACGCCGACCCATCAATGGGGACCATCCCCACTCCTTCTTTTGGGAGCAGGCTGTTCCTATACATTGCCTCTTTCTCCCTACTGGCCGAGCATTGGCCCTACCATGCTCCTTTCTGCTTCTCCTCTTGTCTTCTAGATCGACAATGCGGTCTATTTGAGCTTCTTGCTCCGGGGTAAGAAGTGCACGACCAAAGGAAAGAAAGTTAGCATTCAGATAAGCGAGCATAGAGTTGAAACATTACAGAAAATAAAGCAAATACTTAACCGCCATAGTGGAAGAGGCTCTGCAGCTGCCCGACTTTTCTTACAATAACGGCACCGGGTTTCGAACCTTTCTCTTCATGAATCACCCAATCAGAGTATCTGAGGCTCCTAATTATGGGCACTAAGGGGGCTACCTCTCCATCTCCGCCCATCATCATCCCTGCCTGGATGAAGAAGTCTTTGTCCGACCCTAAGGTAGCCCAGCTCACCGTGCTCCTTCGGGCTACTAAAATCAACCTCCGAGCTAGTTAATTTCTCGAGTCCGGGACACAGTAATCCTCCTCCTTCATAGATTCAAAGACATTCTCAGGCAAGGGGAACTCCCATCCCTTACTACTCTCAGCCAAAATTATGTGGCTATTCCACCCCGACACCTCATGTAAATTAACAAAAAGCTGTGGGGCCTGCCTTACTGGGTATCGATCCCAAAGGTCTTGTCATTCATGACGACCTTGAAAATTTTTCTGAATACATACATGCACGACTCAAACCCTACGAACCTACAGACCATGGCCAAACACACCAACACTCTAACAGTATTAGCACCTAGCTGCATGGGGACCGCGGCCAGTCACTCCAAAAATTCACAAATGAAAGGGTTCGAGGAAGCCTCAAGCCCGCTTCAAACCGACCATAGTAGAAAGCCACCTCGGTCGTACTTAAGCCCTAGGGCGACCAAGACTACGCCTTTCGCCTCTCGAAATGGGTCAATCAAAGTCATCTCGGGGTACCTCGAAAAGTCACGGAGGATCTTAATACGGGAATCAAGCATTCTTCTTCCCAACGGGCTACTCTGGGCCACATGCCCCATCTCATTCCGACCGGCACTACCTTCGAGCAAAATTTGTCCACAATATTGCATTTCGAGCAGGATCTCGACGACGTAGAGCTCGATGATTATTGACAGCACCCATATTTACGTAAGACACGTAAATAGGGGAATCATACCTAGTAGAAGATGAGTCTGAGCTATCTAAGGACGACCTAGATTCCCCCGGGGAAAGCTAACGTCTCACGAGGAAAAGGCGGTTTATCGACTTAATATGTAAGATGATCAAAGTGTCAATCGCTTGTTAAATAGACTAAACGGATAATCCGTAGATCGTCCGCTTCCGCATCCCCATACTCTCACCGGAAACCCTATTTCGCCATA